>JAVYIG010008680.1:0-86598 GCA_035222895.1 Strongylocentrotus droebachiensis | reverse complement strand
TTGTTTGTTTGTTTTATGTGTATGCTAATGTAAGTAAATGTATGAATGCTAAGTAAGCAGGGGACTTATAAGGCCTCTCAGATGGACCTGGTAATGAGGATTAATGCCTAACCAAAGGGCACTAGCGCATCGACTTGGTCTCGAACCTTGGACCTCCCGGTTACGAGACGACGGCTCTTCCACTGAGCCATCGTGCCTCCATACAAACAGCATATAGGGCATCACCTTTAGACGTGCTGAACGTTGTAGCTATAAACGGTGAAAGTTTAGAGAGGGCACCTGCTCTTCTGTATGTCTATAGCTGATAAAGCCAACTTAAACCAATTCTAGTCACTACCTATGCTGCAAATAGACTTGGCCTTTATCGGCCTCTCTTTCTTCAATCTTTACGTCTGCTTCATGGGCCTGCATAGACATTGGCTGTGAAAATTTACATGCCTAGCCACTTATGCATGCATTGCTGTAGCTTTTCCCGTGAACGACCTTCAATTCTTGTCTTCACGCAGGAGTTTAGAGAGAGAGAGAGAGCGTTGCTTAAGGATCTGCGTGTGTGAGTGCATCTTGTGAGGTGAGATGCTGGTGGGGGGGGGGGGGGGGGGTGGCGTACTTTTTTTTGCTCTTGTATCTCTTTCCTTCTCTCTCCATCTCTCCATTTTTCGTGGAGGGAACACATTTTGCCCCCTCCAAACTCTAGCGCAAATATTTGCACGCGTCTGCTCTGTAAACAGACTCTCTGTTTGTGCGATGTGATTGTTGGTCGATTTTCCGTGCCGTATTGACCGCGGGAATAGCGGAAGGATGGGAGGAAAGAGTATCTCAATTCTTGTAGCGAGCGAGGGAGCGAGGAAACGAGAGACAGAGGAGAGGAAGGGAAGGAACGTGACCGAGCCTCGTAACGTGCCAATGATGATGAACTTGGTGGTATGATGGGTATTAAGAGAACAAGCGAAGGCAGTCGTGTAACTTAGGAGGCTTAACCCTTTCAATCCCATATTTTCATATAGGATCTTACAATCAGAACCAGATTGTTACAGAAGATTAGATCATGCCCGTAAAACACCTTTTGATTAGAAAATCAAAAGTGAAAACGTATGAATACGCCAATGGATCTCGTCTTTCTGTGTCATCATAATTGTCACTATGGTCTTTGTGGGAGCAAGAGAATACTTTCCTGTCAGATATTCTCATCTTCCACTCATTAAAACAATATGCTCACGTTATATGTTACGGTTATTTCCTTATATGCTTGTTTCACAACCTTATATTTAATAACGGCCACCTTAAATTCAAAGATGATACCAATAATGTTGTTTTGCCTTCAAGTCCAAAAGTGATATATGTGCTCTTAAATTTTTCAAGGGCCCTGTGTGAATTGAAGTACCGGTAAAAGGGTGTGATTTGTAGGGAAATGTAGTTCTTAGATTAGAAAAGTGCAAAAACATCTTTGTCATTTTAGCTAATGAATCGCATTCAGAATATCATAGAATCTCACATTTTGGGACACGACATCCAATGTAATCCTTCTTATGCTTAAGCGTATGTACTCCATTCCTGAATTTTTCAGGCACGCTTTTCTTCTCTAAAAATTCTTTACATGCTAGAACTTGGTATCTCTAAACTATTGTCTACCGGTAAGATCCTTTCTACCAAATCACTATTTTTCAGCAACATATGCCTATTATTTGGGGGAAGGATTTCAGTACAAATGAATGATTCAAGAATTGTATCAATTTGAAATGTTTCTCTGTATTCATATCTATGGTCTCGACTGCTTGTTAGAAGTACAATATCTAAAGTAACTAAACACAAATCTCTCCATCATATTCATCCTGCGAGTTCAGATACAAAAGGTTTTATATAGGTTTACATTCAGTGTTGCCCTTTCTCGCTCTCGGCAGTCGGAAAAAAAAGAGAGACTAAAATAAAGATGATTTTCCTCTTGAAAGCCATCATTTCCTGGACTGAGTAATGTATAGATGGATTACCATGGCAACCAGACATGATGCATTCCAGCACTGACACCAGGAGGACAGTATTGGTTGTTGGGTATAATTACTAGCTTCATCATGTTAATGATGCCTCTATTAAATTGACTTGCAAATGCTGTAACCTTCAGTGAATTTTGGATTTAATTGAAAGACTCAAGGTTGATTTGGCACATTGGTTAATGCTAAATGTCACCATGCCCCTCTATACGATTATATCGAGGGGCGATTCCATGGTAGAACTTGAACAATTCTGAATACTTCCAATTTGCATTTTGTTGGCAACCAATGTAGTGATATTTTAGTTTAGTACCTAAAGCAACAAAATAAAAATTAATTTTCCATACCATGGTGTCTTTAGGGAGGAAATACTGGAAAATTGATATTTTGTATATATTACCGGTAATGGTATATCAAATTTTCCATACTTTTTTAAATACAAAATATATGTTGTTGGACATAAAATTATAAAGCAGTCTGTCACCCAAATACTACAAATCGAACGATCATCATCTTAGGGCACGACCCCCTTTTGAGGGAAAAACCCACACTTAATCGCATGCAGACTTCAGGGCATATATTGGCCAAGCCATTTCAGTCATATTACTAAATGTCACTGTGCACTTGGTCATTGTTAAGAGCCATTCAGTAATTTAAAAGGTATTCTGGTGTGAAAGAATAGCAAGAATAAATTACATCTATCAATTTTAAATAAGGTTTATTTGGGATGAAATTGTATTACTACTGCCTCAGAATTTCTTGAAGTAGTGTTGTGTACAATCTTTGTGTACATTTTAAAAATGAAATCTCAGTTTGTCATATTCTAGGGTTGAAATTTTAGATTCATAATCTTTTTAATAAAATAATATCTTGGTGAGGAAATTTTTGTCTCTCTTGGGCGTTAATATGTTGATATATGAATGAAATACCATGGATATTTTAGCAGCTAAACTTCAGATTCATAATGCTTTTTACATTATAGTACTTAGGACATTGTTTCTCAATGACATAAACAAGTAGATATCTTCAAGACATAGTAAAGTAAAAAAAAAAAAAAATGCATTTGCTTATAACAATTATCATATCTTATTACATGGAAAATACCAAATTCACAAAAGTCCTCTTTAAACTGACAATTTCAAAAAATGTCATGAAACTTGTTGTCAATCACAACTGCCAAGGATCTATGATAAATCTGCTCACAGCCAATCAAATTTAAGGATTTCAGTAGCTTAAAACAATTATCATACCTTATTGTTGATAATAAGTTTCATGAAATGGCCCAGAAGCTTTCAAGCTTAGCAGGTGTCCTCTGCATTTGACTACTTGATGATCATCTGACAGCGCCACCAATACTTGTCCCATTTGAACTGTCAGGGCAAGTTAAAGAGGTTTTATTGGAAGAAGGCATACAGAGAATACTTCATATCTTATATATCATCCATAGGGTAGGAACGATTCAGGAATGGGCATTGTAATGACACATTTTGGATTTAGATGGATTTATTGAGGTTCGTGAAAGGTTATAAAAAGTAGGAGCCAATAAATAAGAAGTGAATATGAAGGTTAGATAGAGGGCATGTGTCCAATTCTGTTTCAATCTAGTGTACTATTAATAAGAACAACACAATCAAACTAGGTACAAGCACAGCCTATAGAAAGAGGGGGGGGGGGGAGAGATGGCGGTGGAACAGATATATGGTCTTGAATAATTTGATAATTGAAAAAATTGCTCTATGTTGATTAACACCTTGGCTGTTCTTTTTAAATTCAAAAGATTTCGAATATTTATAATCACTATTAATACTAAGGCCATATAAATGACACTACTACGCATGCTACAATTATACAGCACTATATGGCTTGTGATTGGGAATATGTTATATAGATACAACATGGCCATGACAAATGTAAATTTCTAATATTCTGTTTCCATTATTGATTATTACTATTGAACCTGAGCAAATGAAAAATAATTTCTATTTGGTGTTACATAATACATCAATATGGGAAAGATAATTCAGTGGAGGTCGCTTTGATATAACTTGGGCACCGGAAATTTCAAATCAGCAATACCAATATAGCCAGCCTCCCTGATTAATAAAGAACAGTCCATATCTAGGTAGCCTTTGTAGCTGTCATGTTTCATTTTGTAGGATGGGGAAGGGCGCATGGGATTGTTCATCCTGTCTTTACAAAATGCCACACATCTTCCTCCCTTTGCAGTATAGATATTACCTGTCATTTTTCATTTTGTAGAATGGGGAAGGACACACAAGCGTCTTTACCCTGTCAATAAAATATTTTTCATTTATCTCTATTTGTAGTTGGATTAAATCAGCAGAACACACCAACAACAAAAACACTAAAAGTACCTGAACCAAACAAACAAGTCTACATGGTAGCAGAAAGCAGTTTGATGGTGGACAGCTTGTAAATAGCTCTCTAAATTTATGCTAAAACTTTATGAAATACAATTATTTATCTTGAAACTTCACTCTTCAGAGAAAAATATATGGAAATTACAAAATAAAGATCCACTGTTCTTTCTACCTACAGCACAACCGCATCATTCATAGATGCACCCAGAGTGTATTGCACCTTTTTTTATATTCAAATTTAAAGTAGAAGCTGTTCAGATTCTTGCAATGCAGTCGAATAAGATGCTATTTTTTCCAAACGAGTGAGCTCTACAAAACAATGCAGCATCCATCTGTATATCCCGTTTGATTGTTAGATGAAGCAGAGCCTTTCTTCTCCTGTCATCCTCCTCCTCCTCCTCCTCCTCCTCGAGGGGTGAGCCACTGACCCCCATGATGCGGTCCGTTACATCTCGCTATCGACAAGCGCCCCCAGTGTTGATATAGGAGACAACAATAGGAGGAAAGGAGGGGCTGAGGGGCGGTTGATTTGAGATTGATACCAGTAGAATTTGGGGCCTAAAATAATACCCAGGAAGGATGGAGTTTAGATGAAGGAAGATGACACTTCTGTTGCTATAGGAACTGAATTATTTGGAGTTTGAAATATGGTTCTCTATTTAAGCTGAAGTGATGCACAGTAGAATAAATCCCATTACAGATGTTTGTTCACAGCTTGTAAGAATTGGATTATTCTTATTTACATGTCATCTTTTATTTATATTTCCCTTAGGTAGGAATTCAAAGGTTTGATTAGAGGTATTTTGAATCATAACAAAAAGAACTTGCATTTGTCATCTTCAATGGAAGAAGCTATTCATTAATAGAAACCATACATGTAAATACCCAGTTATTTTCATATATGATGGATGTTTACTTTTAGAATCAATTATTTCATTAGCTCCCTCGACTCCTTCTTTTTTGTTTGTGCATACTGCCCCTCCCATCCTAAGCAAACTAATAAACAGAGAGAGACAGCTCCACAATCAACATCACCCATCACCATCACCTTCTCACTGAAGGAGGTTGCCAATTTTGGCGCCCGGGGCAGAAGGGATGATTGGAAGCTATATCTCCTTCTTTCTTTCTCCTTATTGGTAAGATTGTGCGGTGGATAACGAGTCACTCGGGGCTGATTTGTAAGAAGGAGGAGGAGAAAGCTCGGCTCAAGCCATGCTGGGCTAGGAATGCATCCCTCAAGCCATCTTTCTTCTCTCTTTTTCCCTTCTCATGGCACCTAATAATCTTAAAGCTACCATACAATCAAATACTTTTGTATTTCCTTGGGTATTTTTCTCTTGTTTTGAATAGCGTGTTTATGATAGTAGTGCAGTGTAAAGGCCCTTCAGATAACTACTGATTAACAGTATTGAAGGTATTATTCATCTAATTCCTGTGGGGTCTATGGCAAGATATTCATCTAAACTTATATGAACATTAAGCAAAATAGACATTTATAAGTACTATGAAATTCTCTCAGAAACAACGAAACACATACAAGGCAAAAATTGCTTTTGAATATTTAACAGTAGTGCTACTCGCCTGAAACATTTTTAAAGGATTTTTTCCATATGGTTAGTTTAACATTCAATCATGTACAATTCAAATACTTTCATTTTTTTCTTTAAAAAAGCTAGATTAGATCTACTACTTACTTGAAAGTTGCGCTATGAATATTTGAGTGAAAACCTGACAAAAATTAACGAAAGAGATGGACCAGTACAAACAATTTATCAGTCAGTGGGGGGGGGGGGGGGGGGTGGGGGGGGGGGGGGGTCTTCTTATAAACTGTTTTGTTTCATAAACCATATGTAAGCGTGCACACCAAACCTTTTTTAATGTCACACATTATACTCTTCCATTGAGGATGCTTCTTTAAAAAAATATTTGAAAAAAAAATCATACATAGAAATATCCTACTCAAATGTATACCCTCCCAAAGTAACCCATTTTCTCTCTTTATGAAGCATTTCTTCCATGACATATTATACTCTGTTTATGAAATATGTTATTCTCATGCTTCTTCCTCTCTACTCTTTGTCTCTTTCCTCTAAGAGGTTTAATCTAAATGAAGGATTTCAGGATTGAGATGTTGTTTATCATTCTTGTTGGATCCTCCCTAAAGCCCCTTTCACACCGGATCTGCGTAGAGTTGCGTAGTGTTGCGTACCGACTACGCCGAAGTTAAGCTGCGTACTCATGAATAAATTGATGCTTTGGCGTAGTCCCTGCGTAGGTTTTGCGTAGGCTTGCGTATAGTTACGTACCCTGTGCGTAGGCACCGCGTACCTACGGCGTAGGCAATTGGCGTAGGGTTACGTACGCTTGCGTAGGTTTGGCGTAAGGTTGCGTAGGCCTGGTGTAGGGTTGCGTAGGCCTGGCGTAGGGTTGCCAAAAGTGGCATTTGGTACACGGTTTTGACCGTTATATTTTCAATTTTTTAGTAGGTATTAACAACTGCTGAGGCTAATTTGCAGTAATGTTAATTTGTTCATGATACTATTTTCCAAAAAATGCAGAAATTTTTGTGGATGTACTACATTATTATACTCATTCACAAGGGTAATTAATGAACTTTCTGTTGATGTACATTGCAAGGTCACGTGATGTGATTCGATACCTCAAAACGCCAACAAAAGAGCGCTTATTTTGATTTGTGAATAAATGTGGACAGAAGTCTGATATTTGTTGACCATATCCCTTTTTTTCACTCATTTGTAAATATCATTCCATAACAGTTTCCTGAAAGTTTGAAGACGATAGCTGTTGTCCTTTGTCCGTAGCGTATATGTATGTGACAATGTAATGATATAAGTGTTAGTCATTTATTACTTCTGACATACACACTCACTCAGTCTCACTAACAGAGTGAGACAAAATTATTTCTTTGCTCATTTCAATTAAACAAAATTATTTTACAAACATACAAACAGGGCCATAAACGAACACACAAGCAAACAAACCGACACAAATACATACAGATTTCCACAAAACATAATAACATTTCGCATGAGGCATCAGTTTGTGAGTCTTATCTCTGTTTATTATATCAACAGCCTGAGATGTCAACATCACAAATTGAATAAACCATAACAAGCAAAACATGTTAGTCTGAAAATCCTTGTAGTAGTACAAACATAATTACAAGCAAGAATACAACATAAAGTCAAAGAAACACTTTTTCTTCATGAACAGAATAAATGTGAGAACGCACACATTTAAACAAAAATAGCATTTCCCTTCAAAATAATGATCAATACCTGCCAAGTTTACATCCAGGTATATACAACAAATAATCTTTATACGTTTTTAATGCTTCGTCGGACTGGCGTAGGGTAGCGTATTGTTGCGTAGGCTTAGCGTACAGTTGCGTAGGCTTGGCGTACAGTTGCGTAGGCTTGGCGTACAGTTGCGTAGGCTTGGCGTACAGTTGCGTAGTTTCTGCGTAAAAAGTCTACGCCGAAGGTACGCGAAAAAATATAAACATGTTTAATTTTTTGCGTTCATCTCGCGTACCCATTTTCGTCCCTCCGCGTACAGTTGCGTAGGGTTGCGTACGATCGGCGTAGGGTTGCGTACGATCGGCGTAGTCGCTACGCAACTCTACGCAACTCTACGCAACTCTACGCAAGGCCCGGTGTGAAAGCCCCTTTAGACACTGATCCCTTTCTGATCTGTGTACCTAATGCAATTGAGATTCGTTGATATACATGACTTGTGTATGAACGCAAAGCAACATGGCTCCATAGTTAAAGGGATAAAGTCAACTTGTTATTGCCATAGCTCGATTACATTGAGTTGTTTACAAAATATATTTTGTTATTTAATTGTATTTTTTCATTTATCGTTATTTTTCATGTTTGCTGTACTCTCATTATAAGAGATTGACTTGAGTATACAGACAGAAGACTGTAATTTCCAGAGTGATTTGGTCATTACATTTCATTATAATTATTACTATTTTCATTATCCTTTCAAATTTATTGCTCTTGTCATTAACATTCTTGTCTATATTAGTAGTTTTCATTATTTTCAGTTTCATTATTTGTATCATACAAGTAGTTATTGTTGTTGTAGGTATAATATTACCATCTTATTATCAAATGTTTTGGGATGCTACACAATTGTATTACAGCATATGAAATATGTCAAGTATAATACCCTATGATTTTCTTTTTCAAAATCTGATATTGTTGTTTGATGCAGTATGGATAAGGATTTTGTATTATTAGGTATCATTTTCATTCAATATTTTTTTGTTTTTATAGTGTTACCACAAAAATCTTTCTCTCCCTGGATGTAAGAATAGAATAATCTGATTTTCCCATGAAGTGAGTGTAATATGAACCCAACATCATTGACTCTATGCAGACATTGATTGACAGACAATTGGTAATTAAGCATTGTATGAACAGTCTGCGGGGCGAAGTATCTCACCCCTAATCAATATTTTGCACCCCTAAATGAGGCGTCCGAGATAACGATTAGCCAAAGTGTTGAGAGTAACATGATACGCTTGTCTATCACTACCTTCCTGAAATGACAAATTCATCGCTGGATTCATGTTACACTGCGTGGGGCATTGGATGAAGATGACATTTGTGCAGTTATGATAATTTGCTATGACGTTGAGAATAATTAATTATTGGTTTGTTTTGATGGTATGTTATGTGATTTGGTTAGTTTGTATCGAGTTAAGATAATTGTAATGGTAGAAATTTGAGCTGTTTATTTATAGTAATGTATGATCTTCATGGCTTTATAAGAAAAGGCAACAAGGAAGTAGAAGTAGTAGCAGTAATTCTAAGTAATAATAGTGGAAGTGGTAGTAGTAGTAGTAGCAGAATTAGTAGTGGTAGTGGTAGTGGTAATGGTAGTAGTAGCACTACATCCTAACTATGGATCCTGCTGAGTATCGTCATAGAAGTAGAAGTAGTAGTAGCAGTAGCAGTACCAATATCAGTAGTAGTAGTGGTAGTAGTAGTAATAGTAGTAGTAGTAGTAGTAGACTACTACTACTACTACTACTACTAGTAGTAGTAATAGAAGCAGTGGTATTAGTAGTAGTAGTAGTAGTAGTAGTAGTAGTAGCAGTAGCGGTAGCAGTAGTAGTAGTAGGTAGTAGTAGTAGTAGGAGAAGCAGAAGTGGTTGTTGTAGAATCATGAACAACGGCACAATAACGGGAGTGCTCATCAGCAGTGCAGTTTAATATAGTGATATCTGAAATTAAATAATAAAAAAAAAATGGTAACAATTATTAGTAAAAAAAGTTGTATGGTAGAGCATGCGTAGCTATGATAGTGTGCAGAGGACATGTTTGATCTTTCTGTGTAATGTGAGTCACTATAGTGATGAAGAGCTCACTTATCAACAATTTAGTGTCAAAAGTGTCATCCCATCGCATTAACACCGTACCGCTGTCAGAGACCATCAATAAACATCACAGTGAGTGACCTTGAAATGTTGAATGTCAAATTGCTTGATGATTTTATGCTATTCTTATGCAGCTTCCCCGCTGTGTGTGTGGGGGGAATGCCATTAATTATTTGCATTTTTGTATTGTACTGTGATGACTAACGCTAGTCCAGTGAGGAGACGATGCTGATATATGCTTGTTATAATCGGGTTAATTGGAAAGGGGTGAAAGGAAGGGATTTTTCAAAGATGTTGTTTTCTGGAATAGCTTGACTATTGTTGAAAAATGTAAAAATATCATATAAAAGAAAATTATAATTATTAAAATTGGAAAATGGCCTTGATTCAGTCATCAACACAATCACTGAAAAACTCACCTCAATCAATGGAATACAGGAAATCCAAAGTCATGCACTTGTTTCATTTGATTTTATGGGAATTAAATTTCATTTGCATAGCTCAAAATAATAATTAAGATAATCAGAATTATTTACATTCATAGGTTGAAGGGAAGTGCCCTATATAGTTTTTGTACTCACAACAAAAACAACAACATCAGTGAAAATAAAAACAACAATAGTAGCAGCAGGAACAATACTATTATAACAACAAAACATTTGTATATAATTCATATCGCATTATGATATAACGTTCCTATCTGCTTCAAGATAAGTCGGGATCTTATTACCCTGGCTTTAGCTGAGAAAGTGCCATGCTCTTATAATAACATGTTTGTGAGTGCATCAGGAACCCCTCATGTACATGTAGCAGAAGTAATTGGGTTTGAGGGGGTTAATAAGTTAATGACACCTTAGAGAGGTCGGGTTACAACACCTTTCATTCCAAAAACGATTGCCCCACCGGCGGCGATGAAATCTGACATGACTCAAGAAATCAATAGGAAAAATACATCCAGGCAATGCTAATCTGAAAATAGAGAATAGTGTTCTATAATGGTTATCTTAGAGATGGGAAGAGGGAGATTAATGATGTAATCCTATATGGAAGAAGGAAAACAATTAAAATGGAATGATGGAAGAGGCAAAGAATGGCTACAAGGATTGAATTCAGACTCTTTTAGAAAAGAAAAAGTGACGATTTGATTGTTTGGGGTTGAGAATTAGTCTTATTTGGGGTTTGTGATGATACTAAGAATTAGTTTTGATATCAGCTGTGAAGTGTTTGAGATGCTAACAAATAGAGAAAGCTTCAAACTACACGTAGTGTAAGATTGTAGTGGTGAAAATTGTCTTTTTCAAGGAAAACAAAACAGACAGGTGGCCTTTATAGAGAGGTGGCCACTAAGACAGGTTTGACTGTATAGTGAAGATTCTACTGGTGAACATATTTTCAGTGTGGATGGTGAAGATGAGATTGGTAGAGATAGGAGAAAGGTTAGCCCAAAGCTTGGGGGTTAAAAAAGCAGCTGATGAGAGAAGAAAAAACAACAATGAAGCATCTAGACTACACGATGGTTGGTATACCAAGAGCAAGTAGATGAATTATGCATAGACCGTAGGGCAATTTATACCCAGTTTGGGCTCGTAATTTTTAGAGAGCGTGCTCGGAATCGTCTAATGAAGGTTATGAAGGGAATGATGTCATGTCAGTCGCTGGTCCTTTCTTGGAGTTTAGCAAACAAAGGAACTTTCCTCCGTCTCGGCGACAAAGGGATGCACAAGATCGGAAGGAAGGTCTTGTCTACAGCCATTAACCCTCATGTGATCCCTGCATAATTCAATCAAGTCATAGGAGCAATTGCCGGGAACTCGGAGATGGGGAGGGGGTAATAGAACCGGGCGATGACAAAGAAAAACATGGACAATTAGCCAAATTTGGGGCTATATTGGAGTTGATTCAACAATAAGCTTTATTGAGAAGTCAGCTCCCATCGTAGCCCTAGCCTAAAGCTATATATGATGCATCTATTTTTAAGTGTCTGATGCAGAATTCAAACATCCCAAGAGCCAAGCCCTTGAGATGATGTCACAGGGACGATATATAAACCACAAATAGAAAATTGATTGGAAGATACAGACTTGGGGTTCCCTCCTTAGATTTTCCTTGAGCATCTCACATTCTTTTGATGTTTATATTGTGTAGCCCTAACTCATATCTTTATTTTCTCCTAAATGCTGTATATTTTCCTGTCAATTTATGTACACATTTTTACCATAGGTTTCTATCTTGTTAAACACTTTTGGAGGGAGAGAAGAGAGATTTGTTTTGCCCTGCCCATAATAATAATAACCATAGTTGAAAAAACACTTGAGTACAATAATGTCAATGTTGGGTTATACATATATCAATTGTCAACGTTCTTGTTTATTGAATTGAACATTTATTTTGTACTGTTTGATCCTAATCAAATTCTTAATGCGTAAAAGACTAAATGAGACTAAATGAGCTAATAGGGCAATTAATACTCAATTGGTCCATTTAATTTCATACCCCGCTGCCTCCACAAATTAGCTTTTGTAATTGAAGCCTTCTGAATAATGCACAGCCTGATTGTAACCCATATTAGTTATTCATTGATCCTTGATTAATCAACATACTTCACATTCTCTGCATGTGCATTTCCAATTACCACAATCCAATTTTGTGTAAATGCTTAAATCTGTTTCAATTTGCCAGTCTGAAATAACTGGTCTCATATCAGGTATTTTCTTTTCAAATTAGTTTAGATTTATGCAGATTAAAAAGTACAAATGACAGGAAATTGCACTTTACTCCCTCCTGCACTCATGAATTATTAATCACCATTTTTCAAAGTTTATTTTATTTTTCAAGTATTATGTGTACTTTTATTTATAATATAATGCATGTTAAACAACAACATGGGAAAGCACTATAATAAAGGGGGATATCATAGGATTAATACATGTCTATAATGGTTCATGTACATGTAAGTCTAATGTTCCCCTTGTTTTGTTTGTTATTTAATGATATAATATATCCTATATCAGTTTTAATCTTTCTCTGCCCTTGGTGTTTAATTAAGCCAGGAATCTTTGTGATGTACTATAAAGCCAAAGTAAGGATAGCTTACCATTTCTTCTTCAAAATAAGAATTTATAAGTTTTATTTTATGCCAATGTATCCAATAAACAAAGTACGTAAACACAAATGTTGCCTTTGAAAACTGCATTTTCAGCTAATTGTTTCTAAAGAGTAAGGAGTCAAATATTTAAGAAAGACTTGGGCATTGATAAATATTATATTATTTCTAAGGTCCAATATTTCAGATGACATATTGATTTCCATCTTTCTCTTCAAGGATGTTTATGAGGCAAGAATTAGATGAAGAAGTGATGAATATGACAGCTTAGGTGAATCAGAACATGAGGCAGGTGCAAGGCAGCAGTCTCTGGAGTGTGACAATTGAAAGCTAATTAAATGTCTGCATCAGCATGCATAGAACGATGCCATCTAATTGATTCCAGTCTGCCCCCTCCTCCGTTCTCTCCCTCCTCCGATCTCTCCCTCATCATACGCTGTATCCTGCAGACGTTCCCATGATCTTGACCTGCAGTGAAAGTGCATGTAAATTGCCTGAGGACCAAACCCTAATCAAAACATCTACCTATATGTTGAGTATGTTGCAACATCATTATGCCTCCTCAAAACAATATACCGTCCTACCAATCTGCTCCGGCAAAGTCGAGCGGAAAATTACCGCGCTGGGTTACTCATGCAATTAGTGGAGTGTCTTTTGAGGAAAACCGCTTTGAATTTAAGATGGAGGGAGGGAGAGAGACAGTGGAAGAAAAACCACTTCAAAAACGTGGTCATAAGTCATATTTCTTTCAATTTTTGCCCATTTCGTCAATTTTTTAGGGCATCACGTAATGTTTTTCGTTTAGCCAAATGAACCCCATGGGGAATGTTAAATCAAATAACAAAAGACTTGGGAAGGCTCGTGAGATAAATTACTCATCTACGAACGAAGGCTCCTCAGAGACAATCGTTCTGGTTTACCCAAGGTTAAGTCATAAAGGTTTTTCTTCTTGGTAGAGTCTTTTTTCCCCCTTCCATTTCTTTTGTATTGTTGGCTTTTTCATTGGAAAATGCGATGAATCATCTCAATTTTAACAATTTTCTACCATCGTTGATTCCAGCTATTAAACTAAAAGACATTTTTTAAACATAAGCTTGATGACTAAAGAGATAGCATTCATAAATTATGATGTTGTGGCTAAGCATTAATGTAACCCTGTTCAATTACCTGGTAGCTAATTGCTCTTCAGTTCTTCATAGATTTCTATAAATAGCATAAAGAAAGACAAGAAATTAATGCTGTAGCATTTTGTCTCTATGTTCAATACCTTTCATGAGCATCCAAAAGATTTTGTGAGGATGATCCTCAATATGATTATGTGATGAATATGTATGCTGTGCTTAGTGCTTGATAATAATGATTGATTTGATGATACTAAATCATAGCTCCTGTATTTGCTTATGCCTTGCCAACTAATTTTTGCATGTGGTTAAATTTGCCACTACAGAATATATTTTAATATTGATTTGACTTTAAGACCATACCTCAGTAATTGGATAATGAAGGCAATCATGCCGTTAGCAGGATTAATTATGCCATAAATAAGTAAAACAAAAAATTAAAATTCACATCATCTTGAGCCTTCTATTCAACAATGAGTCAACAATGTGTAACTTATCAGTCAGACCGCAGCCGGTGCGAAAACCCTCTATTTTACTCAGCACGTATGCAAGAATTTACGTGTCTTGCATACGTAATGAGTAGTGCAGACGGTCTTCCCGATCGGCAGTTTTTGCCTTTATAATTGTTCATTTCTCATGAAATGGGTCTTATTTTAAAGATAAGAAGTTGCACTCTCTATATACTTATATGACAATCATGTTAGATATATTTTGGAAACAGATATTTCGCCTTGAAAATGGGGGTTTTCGACGATAAATCTATCTAAAGAGTAGGGCTGATTTTCACATAGAAATCATTCTTGCGTCAAGAAGATGTTATAATCAGCATAAAGCATAAATACCTTTCTTTACAATGATATCAAAATTATTTTATTTTACGCTGTACCAAAGTCAGGAACCAACAAAAATCACGCTCATGTTTATGAATAATTAAAAAAAGTAGTCAACTTTGCCGATGTGATAATACAGCGTTCTGATTGGTCAACTACGTCAACTACGTCATATATGTTCCGCTTTGGTTTATTAACATTCTGAAAACCAAATTTTAGTAACCTAGTTTTGTGGCGTGCGCCTGTAATGCCTCAGTCACACCTTTGCGTATGATGCTGCGTATTGCTGCGCTGTACGGGGTATATCAATACGCAGCCGTTCCCAGCAATACGCGGCAAATTTGAAGGTAGCAGTCACACTATTGCGTATCTAGCTCGTAAGTAGCTCGTATGCCGCTCGTACTAAGACTGCCTACGGTTGCCTATGAACGCGCTATAGCTCGCTGTTGCTCATAGCAGTACGATTCAATACGCAGTTTGCTCGCCACGTTGCGTATGTAACTGGTTCTTTGCTCGTTTGCTGCTCGCTAGCCGCTCGCACCAGTACGTCTCGTTGCGTCTCACTGCGTGTTCGCTCGCTTTAGCTCGTCTGTTGTTCGTACTGCTGCGTGCCAGCTTGCTCTACAGCGTACCAGCTCGCTCGGGCTGCGACGGCGTATAAATAAAAGTCATTTTGCGGGCTTCTGACGAGTCTACATCTACAAGAAAAATCAATCTGATGAAGAACAAAATGGCCCGGGAGCAGAGCTCTGCCTTGCAAAAGCTTAACCGTTTGGTTCAGCTGGAAGAAGCAGAGGCGAATGATGTTTATTTATTAACGTTATGTAGCGCAGCGACGGGGGTTGGTGCTATAGGCAACTAATCGCAGTGAGAGAGAGCTAAAGCGAACGGCTTACGAGCTAGAATCGCAGCGTAGCGAGCGGCAATTGCAACAGTTCTTGCTGCTGCGAGTGGTAGGCGAGCAACAGCGCAACAATACGCGCAATCATGCAAACGACAACGAGCTCTGGCGAGGTAAATCGTGCAGGGAACGCAGCTTTAGGCAGTGACACGCGCTCCAAAAAAAAGAGGTGCGTGTGGTTGCGTATACTTGCGCTAAGCCACTCGCTGTTGCTCGCATTCACTGGTTGCCACTCGTATCCGCTCGTAGGTAATTTGACCTTGCGTTTGCTTGCGATAGTTTAGAAAATTTTAAAACAAGCGAGCGGTAAACGCAGGCCTTTGCGCTAGTCTGCGTATTGAGTACGCAGTGAGCACGTTTCATTGCGCTTTATTGGGTATGACTGCCTATCTCTGCGTTCGGGCAATACGCAGCAATACGCAAGCCCAATACGCAAAGGTGTGACTGAGGCATAATGCACGTGCGCGCAAGCAGTCATGGCAACGATCTAAGGACCCTGGATCAAATACGTTAATTGCCCTTCTGATAGTTATTTTCTACAATATTTCTTTTTTAATCATTTTTCTTGTTTTTTTCGACCAGTTTGTGGCACGGCGGAGCTCCCTGGAGTTTAATAATCAGTTATACATTGTCATTGCTCAGACGGCGAGCGTGCACGAGTATGAAATCACACAATTTCGCGCCATCATAGAAAGAACAAATTGGTAATTTCCGGGTTTTTAGGGTCTTAATTATTATGATTATAAAGAAAACATGATTTTGCGTCAATTAGGTTTTGACATTATTTTGATCAGTGACTTTTCATCTTTCCAACGAATCTCAAAGTAAACAAATTAATTATGTACCAAAGTCAGGAACCAAAAGCGAAATTCCGGGTACAAAATAGCTGTTGAAATGTTACAAAAATAACGACCATAAAAGTGGTGAAAAAAGATTGTTTCAAAATTGTGAAATATGGCAAGTTTCAAATCAAACTGAAGCTGAAGATCTCTAGAGTAATTACCGTTGCGTGCTGCCATGTTGACTAAAGTTATCGACCACAAAAGCAGCTGTTTGTACACCCTTACAAATCTCACGGAAAATCTCGTGAATTTCAGCACACGTGAATGCACGAGATTACCAAAGAGACGCTGAGTAAAAATCGGCTTTCAGCCTCATTAACGCGCGCGCTGCGGTCTGACTGTTATGTAACCCATTTATCAAGGATGAATTTGTTGGTGTAGGGATAATTTATGCATGGGATATGTGATGCTATGCAAATAAACAATTATAGAAGTCACTTTGAAGGTGTGGCGCCTTCCAAAGAAATACTTGACCTCATTAATGATCCCTTTAAGTTCAGGGTTCCACAGTGTCTGCAATCAGTGTTGGTTGCATCGATTGCTAATTAGCTCTGCAATTAGCCTCCCACTTAACGAGCTTAAGTGGTATTCCGATGTGGCTCTGCATACACGGAGGCTGATTGTTATGTAACCAATGAGGGGGTAATTCTACTGTGTGTTGATTGTTGCTTATTATACAGGTGGTTTGTAATTATAGATAATAGTTGTAGCTTGATTAAATAGATTTCAGAGGACTTGGGCGGCTAATTTTAATGCACTGCATTTTAATTCACTGTTTAATTATTTGATTTGTGAGAGCTGAAAGGGTGTTACCTTCTAACCATTTGCATATAATAAATGCCCTTCTGGCTCTCAGCAGTAGACATGTTACTGTCTTTCAGTTAGACCTTACAAAATCATTAGGCCCAGTTAAAATTTGTCACTTACTCATTAAAGTCCATGGAAAAGTCACATTTGTTTAAATTGTCTCTGTTTATATCTACCGGTACTCCTTACTCTCCAATGATACATGTATGAAACACTGTTAGATAACTCCTTTAGATCCAACTTACCGTACATAACATTTTAATAATTAGGGCACTCAATATATATCTATTAAAAAAAAAATCATCCGTAATCTCTATTTTCTATGTTTTCCGATTCATATTATTTTTTTATCTGTCTGGTAATTCATATATATCTTTTCTTTTCAAATTGCTAACTAGAACTCAGTAATACACATTTTTGTTCAGTTTAACTCAACAAAACGTATAGGCATACAAAGTGGAATGGGAGCATAACATTGGTTTCACACAAAAATCCATATCACTCACTTCCTATCTACTCTAGATAACACAAGGACTCTAAGGGTTAATGACCTTGCAATGAGTTTTAAAGCCTGTCTGTACTAGTTTGGCCAGGAGGATTAGACCACCCAGGGTGGTCACTGACAGGTGGCTATCTTATCAACTCAGCTCTCAATTAACATAAGAAAAAGAGGATCATGGGGGACCAATGGTCTTTGATTAGGCATGGTTTTCTATATAGAGGGAGCAAGTCGCTACAAGTAGTACAGTGTGGCTTTAATGCAACGAACTCATGACCTTATAGAAGAGGTGTACCTCAATAAAGAAAACAGACTGATGTAAAATCACATCTTATTACTTGTTGACCTGCACATGTATATGGGTCAAGTGATAGCTTCGGGTCTACCACTCAACACAGCCTATAAATGGATCAGTAGAAGATCAGTTAACCCTTTCAGCTCACAAAGCATTGGTAGCCTAAAGAAAATCGGCATGAAATATTTAAAATACAGTCTCCAATTGTTCTTCCTGTATCAAAAGTATATGTGAGAGATTGGAATGAAAAGAAGAAAAAAAAATCACAGCATCTCAGTATTGCAAGTATCTTGGTACTTATTATCTAAGATCAAAGAAATATGACAACAAGTTGTTGAGGGCTCACCAAAACCCTACATGACCTTTAAACTGCTGCAGGCACTATCTAGCTCTTGTTTGGAGGTTAATATGGTTTTACAGTGTAGGTGGGTTAATGGAGGATGGATGTGATTTAGTAGTAGTATTATCTACCAGTCATGAAAAGTGTGATTCTAAACCCTAAATGTGATCAATTGCAACAGGGGAAAACAAAATGTCTTCAGAAACTTTTTAGAGATCATTCTCACAATTCAAACAAGCAAGTTCTATAGTAAGTCACCAAAGACGGAAAATGATACTTTCTACTGAATGAAAATTAGAAAGAAATCCTAGGAGAGTTGCAGATAAACCTAATGAAAGGATTATGTGGGACAAAAGAAAAGACAAGAAAGGTGAGATCAAGGATGTTAGATTGGGGATCACTACCTCAGACTAAGAGAACGATTGATGAAGGAAGGAGCATTGGAGGTGAGGAACCAGCAGGAGAAATCAAGCTGATGGTTTGGAGTGATGCGATCCCTCATCCTCCTTCTAAACGTCGCCATGGTATTGAGTCACTGGTATTGGATAGCCTGGATCCCCTGACCCGGTATGACAAACCATCGATGGCTAAGATACTGATAACCCTCAGATGTATGTAATCAAAGAAGGCTAATTCATTTAGAACTTTAGCCACAAGATTTGTCTTCATCTCCTTTTACCTTCCAGGGATGATGTGATTGACATCTCAACGTCTCCTTAGGGACTCCTTAGGGAGGAGGGCGTTATTAGACATACAATATTCAAAGACTTTACAAACAACTGAAGCAGCACAAGGTCATCATAGAGGTTCCATTAGATATTCTATAATGTATCTACTTTGGTGAAGTAAAACCAAAGAACTGTGTTGATGCATTTTGTTGTTGTTGCATTGGTTGACATTGGACACCTCCCTGTTTTCTTGAAAGGAGGGAAGGTGATTTTGTACAAAGCAAAGGATGCTGAAAGGTCACGATTGCCCTCAGAAAAGGAACATTATATTGTCATTCTTTTTTTTTTTAAAGAAAAATATTTTTCTCTTAGTATTATTTAGACGGTGTTCTTGTTTTTAGGATGGATAATGGATAAAGATCAAATCCTATCGTACCATAGAGCTCTTTGTAGCAGTTAGATGGATAGCATTATTTTTTTATGACCAAAAAAAACTTTTTGTGATGAATTTTCTCTTTTAAATAGAATTTAAAGAGAAAGTAAATGTCACAATTGTTTAATGATAAGGAAAAACCTAAGAAAAGAAGCAAATGTGCTTATTTTCTGATGTGAAATGAAGAAAATCTTTGTTTTATTATCCTACTGTAAAAAAAGTTGTTGAATAAATGAAGAAATGTGAAATGCATTGCTGCAAATAAAGATGACCAGAAATTTTACAAAATAAATGACATTTTTGGCACCCTGCACCCTAGTAGATATTGCTGTTGCACAAACCTGCATTATACGGTTTCTGTACCATTGCAGCATGTGTGCCTCTCTCTCTAATGGAATACAGGTTGATATGCTTTATATCTAGCTTAGTTATAGTTCTTAAATTCTACTACAGGGATAAAAGGGAACTGGCAAAATGAAAGGGTATGAACCTCTAACCAAGGAGATAAAGTACTTGTCAATTTGATTCAACTTTTATAAAGCACGGACATGAAATGCATTTGATCATGTTTAATGGCGATATGGGAGAGTAGAGCTCTGGTAAACGTTACAAGCCTTTAGAGTAATTGCTCTCTGTAACTTGCCACCTCTTTATGGTATACCATATATACACCAGGAAGGGAGAGATTACATCCTTCTGCTACCGACATGGATTGCTCTGAAGCTAGCTTTCTCTTTCTACATTGTTACACGATCAGCTCCCCATTGATCTACGTCGTGAGTCACATTTTGCCCGAATCTAAAAAAGTGAAATTGAGGTATCTTAAGCAATCACCTTGCGCTACCCTGGGACCAGCTGTAAGGAGGAAGTATTCTAAAAACACAAACCAATTCTCTCCAAGGTGGACTGTATTACTAGGTTGATGAATACAGAATGTGTCGGATTGCATTCCATGGGGGGGGGGGACCCCTGTTAGATACTCTCCTCTTGCATCTCAAATAGAATGAATGAACCATTCTATCCTATGACACAATTGTATCATTTTCCTTTAGTTCTTAATCAAAAGTGAGATTGTATAAAGAACCTCTAATCTTTTTTCATAATTGACAGAGCATCTATGGTGTATCGTCTTTGAAAAGGCTCTCAATTATGCATGAACGTTCAACGGACTAGCGCCATTCTTGTTTTAATCAGATGATATATTGCATTGCATCATGCAGAATATTAAACTAATGAGTTGTAAAAATTGATTTACTTGCCTGACATAGTATATAGTCCCTTGTGGGACTGCATCAGATAACTAAGAGATAGTCTGTGTGTGCAGGGATCTTTGAAACTTTGGTGGAGACAACCCAGTAGTCTCAGTCTGACAAGTAGACCCAGTTAGATCTTCTTTACTCTATGCTTCTTTACTTGACCCATCGTTACAACAAGGTGACATTAGATTATAAAATCATATCATTGAATCATTATAACACAACAGTATGAATGCAAAACAAAAATAATAAAATACCTGTACAGAGGGTCATAGGTTTTCTAATGAAAAAATCTAACCTTTTGCAATTAAGTCTTCTGTGCATGCCCATAACTAACATGAACATACATGAATACGGTATGTATAAGGTTCGTAACACCATCAATATACATGCATGTATCTTTGGATGTGAGTGGAACAATATGAAGACATATAGTTCCTATACCAGAATTAGATGTTACCGGTATCTTTAATATCATAATTTGATATGCAATGAATTGTCTGTGATTTAATAATAGCCATCTGTGGAGAAAACAATTATCTTTGCTCTACGGTATATGAATCAGTGATTGTTCATAATCATTGTGAAATTTATATAAATTATGTAGAAATATGTGTATTAACAGAGTTTACTTTTTCTCAACTTTTTCTTTCATGCATCATCTCTTCATGGGTGACTTTCCATCGTATCCTACAAACAGGTATGTCAAGAAAAGTTTTGTTTAAATATATTTTGTGAGGATGTTATTTGGGCATTTAGAAAGGAGTACAGACTCCTTTCTTGAAGGAAGATGGTGATTGTTGTCCAGGGCAATGATGTCAGTGGTGGCCATGGTTTGAAGGATGAAAGGAGTGGTAGTAGTGATGATCACCATGGTTTGAAGGATGAAAGGAGTGGTAGTAGTGATGATCACGATGATGACGGTGATCTTGATGTACTATGCAGTACGGTGAGAATGTGAAAGACTTTAAAAGTTGATGAAGTTCTGTTAATGCAATTGCAATGTGAAAGAAACTGTGAAAGTGATTGGAAAGGTTAATCATGTAGCACATTGGTGTTGGTGTACACTGTGAGGTTTTGGAATCATTAAAATGATCAGAAATTGGCTCAGTCTTGCTAAGAACCACATGCACTGTCACATAGATATGTGTATATGGGACTACACAATAATGTGGCGTGAAAGTGTGGTCCACAGACTTTACCTGTTACTTTTCATAATTCAAATATGAGAGCACTTGAAAAGCCATCCTTTTCAGAGGACATTATTTCTATGATACTCTTTCACACTCACATACAGAGAATTAGAAAGCTCACCAATTATTTTGTTTCACCTTTCCCATATATATCTCAACCTTCTCTTTATTAATAGCTGTCTTACAAAGTGACTACTCAATAGTATAAAAATGAAATATACATCTATCGAAGACTTGAATATTCCTTCCTTGTTTTTAATACTTCATGATAATGATGAAACTAGAAAACATTGGTTGAAAATATAATGAAAAGAGAATCATTTATTTAAAAGATAAGAAAATGTGTTAAATATTGAACTGACAAATCAAGAAAATTCAAACATGTATTGAATATTGACCTTTTCCAAATACTGTGCTGCTTGGTATCATCTTGAAACATGGACCCATCCACAAGACATATATATAGTCATCTTCCCTTTAACTTCTTGGCCTAGTTGATCCAAATATCATTATGTAGACATCAGCCAACATTTTCCTAACCCAATATGATACATTTATTTCCTCGAGAGTGGGGAGAAATAAATAACAAAGACGAAGGGACAAACAGTTGCGCCTCATTCAAGTATTATTTCTTGCCGGGGGCCGCGTTCAGGGAAGGGGCACTTTGGAAGGAAGTTCGCAGCCCTGTTTCTAAGAAATCAATGCGTCTACACCGCTATGCTGTGTAATGTATTGATCAGCCAGGCAGGCTAGTGAACTGGTTACATGCTAGAGTAAGTTGGTTTCAAGTAGGAGAGATGATGCAAACTTCAACAAGTGTTTGTTTCTTAAAGGGAATGATCATGTCTCTGAACTAGGAAGGTGGAATTTCAAAAAGAAATGAAGAAAGAATAGTAATAAATGCAAAATTAATTTATCTGACTAGTTACAGATATAGTCAAAAGTTTTATCTTTGGAAGTTTTAGTTTATGTCCTCTCTGTAAACCTTTTCTACTATTTGTTTAAAAGTTTACTTTGTTTTGCTTGCTACAAGCAAATCAATGCAATGCTTAAAACCCCCTATGGAAGAATGTAGTGGGAAACAGGAACAGGAATTCTGAATCTTACCTCCAATAGCTTTCTGTAACAGTCAACAGTTCGTATTGATGTATTTATCTCACTAATAATAGAACCTGAGGCTATACAATATGTCTTTTATAAATTCATCTAAATACACAGCAAATAATTGATAAACTAGAAAATATGACAACAAGGAAATGGTACAATTTCAAGATGAAGAGGTGGGATGTTCTAAGTCAAGCAAAATATTTAAAGATAAATGAAGAGATAATTTACTGGTTTAAAATGTACTCTTTCACTTTAAACATAACAGTCATCCAAAGAATGTGGTGCTTTAGTGTACTGTGTACATGTACTTACTATGGGCGCCAAACCATAATGATATTCACAATGTAACGAGAGCAAGCGTTGAGCCAGGGATGTGTGAAATTAACTTTGTTACAATCTCATTTTGATGAGACTGCCGGCCCATCCTAACCCATCGTATTTGGGAAATGATAATAGGCTGCGACACATAATTTGTCTAGCTCCACCAGGAGGCGTTCACTAAAGTAACCCCACCACCTATCATATTAGTATGATAATGATAAGGGGCTGCAAGGGTACAAGCCGCCTCCTCGTGTCTGTACTTTTTACCTGTGAGATATATTTGTGAATGATCTCTTATAGATATTTTTAGGATAGATACTAAGATAAAGATTTGTTCCTATGTCCTATGATGCAATATAAATTGAGCTCTCGGGTTTCTACTAACACCCATAATTCAATAGCTCTGTACACCCCACTTCTTTCTCACTCTCCCTCTCCTTCCTAATTTTAGTGGTCGTTCTATTCTGTGTTAATAGGTGTTGATAGTGTCTACCTCCTCATGATCGTCATTAGCTTCTGGTTCAGTTCATTTTTATGTTATTCCTACATCCCTTAAATCCCCACTGTACTACTTGTAGCTACTTGCTCCCTCTATATAGAAAACCCCATGATCCTCTATTTCTTATGTTAATTGAGAGCTGAGTTGATGAGATAGCCACCTATCTTTGACCATGCTGGGCGGTCTAATCCCTCCTGGCCAAACTAGTACAGACAGGCTTTAACACCTATAATCAGTAAATTGCATTTGAAGATTCAACAAAGAATTATCAAGTACCCTAACGCAATAGTCAAAACCCAACGTGCGTCTTTTGGATGTGGGTATCCGCAGGTGCGGTCAAGTGGTCCAACCTCTACAATTCTTCCATCTTTCTTATGATCCTTCATGAGCTTCTTGTGAACCCTTCTCACAAATGTACTCCACCCTTTCCTCCAGAATCCATGGGTCGAACTCACAACCCCCCATGCAGGTGCCTTGCAACCGCCGGGCGATGTCTGACGGCTCTGTATGGCTATGCATGTACTGCACCTTGCGGCTTCGTAACCACCACAAGTAGCTTGCAAGGTTTGCAAAGAAGTACAATGGCTGCATGTGTCGAGTACCTTCATCCAAAGACGTAGCCACGTTCAGAGATTATTGGACATGTCGAAAAAACCTTCCCCGAAGGCTCTTACGTGTTCTGCCTACCTTTAAAAAAAAATGTGCTGATAGCAAGGACTTTCTACAAGATCCATCCTAGAGCAGATGCAGAGTGGTGCATGACCGGTTGTAACCATGGCTTAAGAGATAGCCACACATCCTGTATTAAGTTATGACATTATATTCATAGCAATTATGTATTTCTAGCAGCCTGTGATGTACAGAAACAATAATCATTTGCTATGGTTTGAATCTTTTATACTTCATGCATGTAATTTGGATGCATTTTTAGTGTAATTTCCATGGATACATTGCCTGATTGCAGTCAGAAGGCCATTAACTCATATACTTTAATGCCCTTCTAGCTCCAAACAGAGATGACATGACATTTGATAAATGTATGATTGCACACTTCACTTACGTATTACCTGGAAAATTACTAGTGATGATCTGATAAGCCTCGGCTAACTAGAATTGATTGCACTCACAAGTCAGACATGGCTATCGATTGCATTCTGGATTTTCTGCTCGTAAGGATAAGTAAGTCAGCCTTGAGTCTAGACTAAATCTTAATCAATATTGACCAATCAGAGAATTCAGGGGCGTCTTTGGCGTTAGTCTTGGATTTCAGACACTTAACAGGTCAAATTATACCAAGCATGAATACATAATATGCATATGGTTCTGATACTTACTGTTTCTTGTTTTCTATGTAAACAATAGTTCTTGTGAAGCAAGATGCCACATACATAAAAAAACTGTTTAAAAATAGAAAAAAATCTATTTATAGCAATGCTTGGTGACAAAAAGTTAATGAAATTTAATACTGAACTGCCATGTTAAGTCAGGATGTATGATATTTTTCAATAGATATATAAATGAACAAATGTATTCACTACTATGAATATTTATTCCCAGAACATCTGGTTACGGACTATTCAATTCATGTGTTGTAATAACAGGTGACATTAATAACCAATTCACCTGTTATTCATAATAATATCACTCTAGATCACTGTCAGCTTGCATACATTGGTTGTTGCTATCTTGGACAATCCTTGCGCAAGCTTTGTGGTTTGCAAGAGCACGTCTTGTTGAAGAAGTTGCGTAAGAGTTGATACATCACTAAACTGGACAATACTGTGAGATGGGGGTGGTGGTTATTTCACCTGACTGCTAAGAAATTTTAAATGCTTGTTAGTAAGCAACCAGAAGACTGACGGCTTTAGGTCTACTCCGAGGGGCCTGGTAATGAGGATTAACGCCTTACCAAAGGGCACTAGCGCATCGACTTGGTTTGAAACCCGGGTCACCGGATTACGAGACCACTGCTCTACTGACTGAGCTATCGCGCCTGGGTCATGGGTATGTGATTTTAATATGTGTCTGAATTGACTAGACTAGTTGAGACTGACCATTTCATTTGATTGCACAGTGAAGGACCTTTGGGTGCCCTGGGTGTCAATATGCAAAGTCCAATCAAGTGCAATGGCATTTACATAATCACGCTCACTCATCTATGTCCAGTCACTCTAGAGACTATTTTTTGTTGCCATTTTTTGTTTGTTTTGATTCTGTAACCTTGCATGGGTGACCCTTGTTTCTGGTGAGGTTTTGATGATTTCTATGGAGTTTGTTGTGCAAATGTTGGTTTGATTGAGCTTCATAACATATGTAGCAAAAAAAAAATAGTTTTCAAGAAGAAAGGATAGAAGGACAAAAAGGTCTTGTCAGTATATTTCAACCTGCTATTAACATCGGATTTCTGTGGAGTCTTCTTGTGCAAATATTGGTTTGATTAAAAATATGTACAAAAAAGTGATTTCAAGAAGAAAAGATGGAAGGAAAAAAAGATCTCATCAGTATGTTTGCATTTGACATAATGAAGATGTTTCTATACCCTAGATACTGGGAAATTGTTATTATCTAGTAGGAAATTTACAGCATTGTTTTGTGTCATTGTTCCATATAAACAATCTTTGTATGTGTTTAGAAGTAGTAGGTTCTTGGTACCACATGACATAGAAGCCAGGGTATGATCTAGAGTAGATAGGAAGCTAGTATGACATTTTTGTATTTTTGTATTTTCTTGTTTAGGAAGACTTTAAATTGATAAAATAACATTCAAATCCCCCATAATCATCTCTGTTTTACCCTTTCCCGCCCCTCACTCACCTTGTTCGCTTGTATACCACTTTCATCACCAATCCTACCCGTCCGTCCACCTCTATCATTAAGTAGAAGGTTAGCTCACACGTTTTCTCATTCAAATGTCAAGGATTCCAATTTAAATGTATACCGTTAGATACAGAACTTAACCCTTCCATCTGTTACAGTTCACTTGCATGTAACTAATGTTCACATTGTATTATCTGGCCTGGTGCCTCAAGGGTTAAAGAATGGGTTTTGATGGTAATAGTTTCAGGGACGAAGTTTGTTGGCAACAATTAATATCCTATTTTTTTAATGTCTGTCATTTAGAAATGGTGTAATTTTGCTCAATCTGCAACTATATTGATTCTCTAGATGTCCTTCATACTGCTGATTTTATTTTGAAAGAAGTAGACATTTCTTTTATACCAAAGCAAATGCATATAATACAGTGACACCCTTTTTGTTATCTCTTTAGCTAGAAATAAAACAAAATTGAAAGAGAAAGTAAATGATTCTGTTGCAGAATCTACAAACTATGAAGATGAAAATCCATTGTGGACATTACAATGATAAACTCTGCCTCCTTGGTTAAAAAAATGCATTGATGATTTCTTTTTTGGTGCTAGTGTTTAGTGTTGATCATATGAGAATATCATGCATTTATTTGGCCTCTCACACCTGATCCCTATGTTGATGCCTAGCTCATTTATCATATTTGAATACAAATACAATTTTCCCAGCTGTTAGGTGGGGGGGGGGGGGGGGGGGCAGGTATGAGGAAAGTGGTTCTCAAAATACAGTCAACAATGGTGAGATGCTATAGAAAGATTCTTGTCTCAAAAGTCTGCCCATTAGTTCAGAGCTCAGTCCAGCCCTACTAAGTAGAAAGCAATATAGAGTTATTCATACATAAAACTAAAATGAGCATCACAGTCTGTGTTGATTATCGATGGCTACTACTAAAGATTTTAATAACAATGTTGTCATCTTGTCCTTTAATACGACCCCACTGACCAGCAGGCAATATAGAGTCATCAGGAACGCAAATAACCCAAACAAGCGTCACGCTCGATAGCCCCAACCATGGGCAATCTGTCGTCTGGTTAAACGATCCGTGAAGACACCTAGTCCCTCCCTATCAGAAGCGCTCTCTATCCCGCCTCCTAGTTTACTCCTTCATACTGCCCTTCCCTGTAAGAAGCGTTCACAGGAACGGATGTCCACGTGATTAACACTCCTCGATGCGTGTCGATTCGACGTGGTACTTTGCGCTTCGGCAGGCGTGTTGTAATATTTTTCTCGGAACGATGATCATACAGGAGAAATCTGAACAAGCTGCATTGGACATTATATTGTCTTCACTATTCATGTGATTAGTAAAGGTTTTAAGCTTTGAAAAGGGCATCAATTGTAAATTAAATGATGAGTTATGTTCAGATGCTAGCATCATATATGTTGATTGAATATATTGTGTGTTCTCATTTGTTTATCTCCTCATTAAAATTCTCATACATGAGTTAGATTACGGAAACAGAACATTTCATTTTCATCCTTTTTGCTAAAACTGACATCACTTCTTTTCACCTGTATAAGTATACCATTACATTCAATTCATGTATACAATATATGTCAGAATAATGTAAGTAAAGCAATGCTCTATTTTAGCATTATTTGTGCAGAATTCAAAATAATCTGACATTTCAAAGCAGTTGTAGGCTTTTATAAGATTTCAATTTTGTAATGTCTTACCATTAATAAGAATGAAACAATCACCTAAGTTTGAATCAGTATGGCTTGTCTTTCTTGAGCTGCATGTTTGGAGAAAACAGTGACTTTAGATTCTTCTTGTGCAGCATTTCAATCTCTGACAGACAAAGAATGGTTTTTGTAGTTGCAAAAAGTGTCCAGTGTTTGCCTACATGCAAGTAATAATAAAAACAAAATCGTCTTTTTTGCTTGTTTGCTTTTATCTTTGTTTTTTAAAGTAGAGGATGTTATTCGCCTGGCTGAAGAGCCTTAAGATCGTCCCATTGAACATCCTGTTCTAAACCAAAGATGTTTGATTTCTTTTACGAGGAGAATAAACAGCATTTTTTAAGCAAGGAAGTCTCTCAAAGGTACTTGATGAATTGTAATTTAATAAACATGACTTTATCTCTGAGGACATCCTCCAGAAAAGAGATCTTTAGAAGGATGTTTGGAGAGAGGAATTTTATAGGAAAAAGATAAATAAAACATGGCCTCAATTTTTTGATGACTTCTCGGCTGAAAAACTTCCCATTAAACTGTTTTCTCTAGAGAATTAAAAGTGGACCAAAGTAAAACAAAGAGACACAGAGAGAGAGGAACGGAGATGTTCAAGTATTTGCTGAATTGCATAACTTGTGTCCTCTCAGGTATTCAGAAGCCATTCCAACGAACAAACTCCCCGGGAGTGACCCAGGTAAACGTGGAGACCGAGTCGCCGCGGCAGAGTAACAATCGCCAAATAAACAGGATCCGTGGCTTCGTGAGCAAATACGAGCATACTGGTATTGCGGTCAGCGCCAGCTAGTATTTGATTAAGCGCCGATTAATGTCGCAGATGATGGTTTAAGCAAACGCAAGAGAGCATGGAAGAGAGGGATGAAGAAAGAGGATGCCTTGTTCCGTCTTTACAGGGAGGGATGGAGGGATGGAGGATGAGAGTTAAGGGTGGTTTGAGTCACCTGAAGATCTCAGTACAAGCAGGTAATGGACTGGTAAGAGCTTTATAAACACAGCTAATGATTTCTCTGGAGGAGCAAGTCAATTTGTCCAGAGACTACTCTAAACCAGCCAATTATTGTCTTACATTAAATATTGCCATGAGAAATCTGCCCTCCTATTGCTTATGTAGCCTACATGGTAATAAAGAGGAGCGAGGTAGGCTGTTGGCATTGCTTTTATCCTTGTACTCTGACTAAAGGAAGTTACCTTCTTTATGTTGTTTTTTAACTTTAGAAAATACTTGTCAAAAATCTCTTTCAATATGATTAGAATATAAGAATAATTGCTGAAGACAGTGGTATGGACTTCATTCAAATGATCCCGTATTTCATCATCATATATATCATTTTAATGCTATTTGTACAACATTATGAGAAATCAGGTAAAAGAACTTGAAAAAACTTATGTATATATGTATTGAGGTGAAAAGGAATTAAAGTTACACCTCCTGAATTATCTAAAAACCTGCTTTTATCCCTTTTTTGAATGGTTACCATCAAATATACATTTTAATTCCTTTAAAATACTTATTTTACGATGTATCATAATCACACTGAATATATATTTTTTCGTCTTTGGATTGAAAGGAGCAGCACAAAAAACAAATTGTAACCTGTTCATCTAGTTTAAACTAGCTGTCTTAATCCAGACTGGCACTTAAATATTACCCCCTCCCTTTTTTACTACAGAGATGCCAGTCTTCAGGCTTTTTCAGGCTTTATATTGTACAGCACATATGGGGCTTTAACGTGTTCTGGCTTCATTTCAGGCCCAGTGAGTAAAACTTACTGGCATCCCTGTTACTAGGATCTATGAAACGACGAAGGGCCTTAATTCAAATGGACATGGAAATTATTTCCTGATAAAGCTTTGAACTTCAGTAACTTGCACTGGTTTGTGAAAGTCACGCAGTGGATACACGCAACAAAGACGTTTTGTCCGTCAGACACAAACAGAGCAAATATGCAAGGAATTTATAGAGACTTAACCCTGAAAACCTGCCAGTTGTATGAGATAGAGAAAGGGGATGTGGGGGAAAGAGAGAAAGAGAGAGAGGAGGGAGAGAGAGAGGGAGAGAGAGAGAGAGAGAGAGAGACAGAGAGAGAGAGAGGGAGAGGCAGAGAGAGAGAGAGAGAGAGAGAGAGAGAGAGAGAAGAGGGTTAAAGAGAGAGAGAGAGAGAGAGAGGGTTAAAGAGAGAAAGGAGGGAGGGAGGACCCTCCTACTCCCTAGATTAAGTACACACCTGTACATGGCATGTATTGTAGAGGTTGTAAATCACTGGGCGTCAGCATCAAGTAGCGGAGGGAGGGATGCGTTATCGCGCGTATCACTCCAGCGGTGTCAGTCAGCACGACCCTGATAATTGAAGTTTGAGAGCACATCTTAAGAACCCCAATCCCCCATGCAATCCAATTAGCATTATTCGTCATCTCATCTGAGCTTCAATCACAGCTCCTAGCTTGCATTCGTACCAGATCCCTTGCCTAAGATGAAGATTGTATGGTGCTATGATGGGGGCTTGGGTGTCAAATCTCCACCTCATCTCTTTCAAATTTCCTGCACACTTGAGAGAAAGGGCTCAGCGTTACCCCCATTCATCTCCAATCCATCTCCTCTTTATCTTATCCGTCCTCTCAATCCTAACCTCTTTCCCTCATTGCTTTACTCTTTTTTTTAGAGATGTATAAAATGTGCTGGTAATGAGGTTGCCACTACTTGTACTAGTCTTTCTTACCAGACTTGAGGTTATGATAAATATTAAATCATACTTAATTCAAATTTGCAGATGTGTCACAAAACCAGTTTAATTGTGGAGATGGGTGTCAAGCAAAATTTTCAGTCAAGTTAGCCCCAAATTTTCCAACATTGTTTTAAAAAAACCGTCAGATTAAAAAAAAATGGGTACAATTGGTCAAGAGATTTTTAAATTTGCTGACAGAAAAAAAATGTTTATTTTGAGCTTTAATAGCATGTTTTCCATTGCACCCCCCCCCCCCCTGTATTGATGCACTTGCATGTTTTGTACGTGCAAGCCTACATATGGGGTCTAATATTATCCTTTAATTTCTTCCTATTCCTTAACTATTTACCTTTATAATGCCTGGTAAAGTTTTTGAGATAGATTTTTATACATTCTAGCTGTACACAATCTTTTTTCAAGTGATTGGTACACTTGAAAAACATGAAATGAATAGTGTCTGGGTTAATGAGGTCAGATGTTAAAGGTTGCAGGATTGTTGATCAATGAACATACATGTAGGTGGAGGCATATATTGGACATGCAGTCACATTCATCTTGTTCGTCTGAATACAAAGCATAGAGGCCCTGTATCTAATTGTAGCTAGAATGCTTGAAGTACTGAATCTTGCACCTAGAAAAAGGCACATATACATTGTATTTGTAGAATAGCTACAAGCTACACAAAGCAACAGCAATCTCCACTACGATGGAAACATGGCTTTTTATGGAAGAGAAAATGGGATATTAAAGACTTCTTGTATGAAAGGCTACCTCTCCTGCTCTCTTATCTAAGAATCCAAATCTCACTAGCATCCATTGCCTTGAATGCAACTACCCTGTCTGAGATTCACAACACTTATCATATTACACATCACCAGGGATGACTGCCTGCCCCTCCCCCTCCATCCAGCTAGTCCATTACCATGTAATTCCATCCTCTAGGAATCAAAGATGGCATCTATGCTAATTAGGGCTAACATTAATAGAGACTTTTCAGGGCTCTCCCTCAAGGTTAAGGGTAGGTAATCCTGGAGGTTTAGTCAAGCTTTTTAAGAAAGATTTTATATGAAATGGTAGACTTGATCTTTGTTCCTCCTTAAGATTTGCATTTGCATCACTGGAATACTTCCTTTCACGTTGTTGTTCTTCCGTCGATGATGCTAAGATTCCTATTTTCTTCCTTTAAAATGCCTAAAGCATGTCCATTCCAATTATTTTAATCCTGTCATCGTCTAGATCTTAGCTCCAATGTCAGTCCTCTTTCTCAATACCTTTGTATGTACATTATACAACATGTCATGTCTTCTTGTTACATCAGATGTCTCTTTTTGTCTCTTCCAATCTTACATCTTACATCTTAAGAGTCTTTTGTTAAGGACACTCTGAGATATGAAACTCAACCTCTCTCATCCAGTGCATGCATTCACAAGGCTTGACATGTTACACTATGGGCTGGTGAGAACCAGAAGGACATTAAACTGTTTGAGTTGATGCCCATCTGGCTGCTGTAAAAGGATATTAGTTGGCTCTGTCCCTCTTAAAACCCTACTGCACTCCTTATAGCTACTTGCGCCCTCTATATAGCAAACAATGTCTAATCGGTGACCATTGGTCCCCCATGATCCCCTTTTTTAAATGTTAATTGAGAGCTGATTTGATGAAATAACCACCTGTCAGTGACCTTGCAGGGAGGTCTAATACCTCCTGGCTAAACTAGTGTAAATAGGCTTTAAGATAGTATGTATTTCTCAGTCAGAAGGTAGGTTTGTATTATAATATAAATATCTGATTACTTTGTAAAACAGACAATATCAGCCTAAAGCTGCATGTCATGTTGTTGTTTTCTCATTTCGTTACCTGCCATGCCTCTCAGGCATTGCCTATTACGTACTGATGATGTTGATGGCCATTTGCCTTGGATCGTTATGTAATGCTGATTATATCACTGGTTGTCATGGCAACACTATGGAGAAATGAGAATGCAAACTATGCAGTAAACAAGATGTAGAGTGTTATTTTGATGGCATAGTGATTTTTTTCTTCCATAGTGACAGTTAAGATACCACATTTGTTGGGATAAAATATTGTATTTATTGCGGAATGGGATAAATATAAAAATAAAAAAAAATTGTCGCAAGGGGTGATCGTAATTTCATGTTACATGTGTGAATATATTGGATACACCAGTGTTTGATAGGCTGGAAAACCTCATACAAGCCACAGAATAGCTTTGAGATATTCTAGATGGGTATAATGCTTATTAAGTGAACATAAACTGGAAACTTTTATTTTTCCTAATACCTGTCTCTTTGTAGTGAACAAAATGTTTAATCCCGTCATTACAGACGACTGAAAATGTTTGTTGCTAGTCTAATGCTAGGGAAGGAAATGTCTTTTAGTGGTATAGAACTGTTGAAGGTTGAATATGAAGACCTGAATTGTAGCTGCGTTCATGCTGTACTCAGGGGGGAAAGACCTTGCAACGCGATCTCTCGTGCAAACAACCCTCTTCTTTTCAGCCTGCACGTTGTATTTTCGTTCAATGGTGCGAAGAATGGGAATCAGAAATGAAAAGAAGTTTCTTGAAGGAGAAAACATGAAAAGGAAAGAAGATATGCAAAAATTAAAGAGGGGTGGGAAATCCAGATTGGAACATATAATGGAGGAAATAGATCCGTGTATTTTCTGATTTGTATAGAGAGGGAGGAAAGGAGATTGAGAATAAGAAATACAGTGGGAGAGAGGAACACAATGGAAATTGGACAAAAAATGTGAAGGTAGTTTGGGTACATGACAGAGATGTGCATATGAGTAGCGGGAGGGGGTTGCTGTGTGGCTGAAGGGGTATGGGTGTCCAGTGAAAAAAGGAAATAACTTGTGTAGTAAAGAAAGATAGGGTAGACAAAAGATTTAAATTTAAAGTTTAAATGCTGGTCGTGATGGATCTATAATTATGACAAATAACTATAACTATAATTGTCATTTTTAAAATCGCTCTCTTGCAGTTTATGTGGAAAAGGTGTAGGATATGCCAGTGATCTGAGTAAAATCAGTGCTTAAATCAAAGGAGTAGGTCCTGCAGCACTAATATCCCATAATCTTTCTACATCTCAGGAGATCGATTCCGGGAAGAACAAAATTAGTACCTCGTTTAGAGTTATTGTTACCATTATTATTCAAATTGGATCAGCCCCTAAGTAAATGCTAGGGATTCGAAGGGGGATTGGGGGGGGGGGGGGGAGGCAGTCGAGAAGCTTGTAGAGTGAGAAGAATTAGTTGGCGAAACAGATGTATACTTGTGTTAAGCAGCACTTTCATCAATTGTATCTCTTAATGGATTTTATTCAATCAAAAAGGTAGGAGGACATTGAATGACAAAATGAGAGTGAAAGTAACAAAAAAAAGTGAGAGAGAGAGAAAGAGAGAAAGAAAGAGAGTAGGCAATTTTGAAACTTTGTATAGTGAATAGTAAAAAAAAAAAATGTACAAATGTAAGAGACGGGATATTAGATAGAAACATAGAATTGGAGACAGAGAGAGAGAGAAAAAGAGAAATAGGGAGAGGTTATATGGAAGAGACTGAAATGAAAAGCACATAAAGTATATTTGGTTTTGAGGTCAAGGGAATTTGGGATTCTGTTTTGTGCTAAATCTCAAGACAAGGTGTCATGTACGTCTGTTCTGAAGCTCTGTGGAACTACCGACAGCCAGAGAGAAACAGGGGGTATCAGTCAAAATATAAAAGAAGCAGTAGACGTGCTGAAAGAAATCTTGTAAGGAACTATAAAAACAGAAAGAAAATTAGAAAGAAAGAAAGAAAGAGAGAGACGCAAAATGGCGAGTCGAGGACAGGAAGGGATGGAATTGGACCTCGTGACAGCAAGAGAGAGAGATATAGTTTTTATTTTATTTTAAGGAAATCAGAGATGTTAGTTGGAACAAGATTAAAACTCATGGTAAATCAAAAAAGAAATGGTAGACACAAGATTAATAATTTATAAATGACAGGAAATTGATCATAGGCGAAAGATACTGTTACAAAACATGTTATTTACTGAGTGAATAAGTAGAATAACTTCACAAATATCACATTAATTCAACTTGCAAATCACAGTACAAGCACAATTTTCAAAAGAATTCAAAACAGAAATCTGGGCCATCTACTCGAGTTGAGTACAAATCTTCAAGCAAAACACTTCAATTATTTTCAAGCTATTATTTTGTCTTTATAATGGAAGATTTATTTTTAGGACAATCTGGAAAGTAACAACTATGTTGAAGAATCTGTGAACTGAATATTCTTTTCAAATTTTATGTTGCCATGGCAACATGCAACACAAATCTATCCTGTGTAGCTTCTATGGTATCATGTTGCACTTACGATTTGCGAGAAATCAAATTTAGCTTGGTGCGGTGCAGACGCTTGGGAAATATCGATTCTATTTTAAATGATTTGATTTTGATGGATTGTAGCTGGCCAACAAAGTTGCTAGTTTTCACAAGTCTTTTGTAGGGAAGTAATTAGTTTTACATCAAATTTTGTTCTATTCACAATTACTTTCATTGTATGCTTTCTTACATGGGACATTGTTAACTCGAAGGTAGTTAAAAGCTTTTGCAAGCCAACGCTGATTTCATTTCCTGCTACCAGATAGCAATTCAATAGTTTAAAACTCTAAAAATCATTGGATGCTACATTGTTTTGTGATGTGTCGTAAAAAGATAGTGAACAATTTTACTACAGTTAAGATCTTTATTGAAAGGTTTGAACACAAGGGGAAAATATGAAATTTCAGAGAATATATTTTGAAAGATGCCTTGCACATAGTTTCTCAACTTAGATGCAAGGTTATCCATCATCACTATTTCCTCTTCATTCTATGTTCTAGAAAATCTCTGCTATAAAGAATGTCTTCTCTGGCTAAATCAAGATATCATGGAATAGGTTTAACAGTTGTGCTTAGCCAATTATTGCATGCTCAAGCTTAGTCTAGTATTGCATGTGTGTAGCTTGATCCAGTGCACTGCATCGTCCATAAATTGGTTGATGTAAACGGTTCCAAATAGCATGACAGAATACAATAATGTGAACAGCACTTTGAATTTATGAATATTCATATCCCCATGGTATCGCAATTACATCATCCTGCATCCATCTTCCTACACCTCTTCAGGTAAGTCTCGTCTCCTTTAGTCCAGGCATGCTTCTGCTATTTTCTAACCTCGTTAACTTTTCTAAGAAATGATGTATAAATTGCTGGGATGCGGTTTTGGTTTCTGAAACTCTCCTCCCCCCCCCCCCCCCCACCTCTCTGATGGATCAGTGGTAATTTCATAGGCGGGGTTTATCCCCTCACAGGGATCAAGAAAGCAGCTGATTTTCTCCTGAATCTGATGGAAAGGAGATAAAAAGCAATGGCATAGTTGAAGGAGGCAACAGAGCTTGGATCCTCATCAGTCAAAGTTATTTTTGTAAGGTCTATTTTTCTTTTTTCTTGTATGGGGTGACAACCTTTTTAGCTAGTGTGTATTTGTGGGCATGCTTTAAAAACAGATTTGGTTTGAGTGACTTGGAGGGAGAGAGAGAAAGAAAAGGAGGGAGGAAACGGAAAGGAGAGAGAAAGAGCGAGAGGGAAGAGAAGGGAGGGAGAAGAAGAAGGAAAAGGGAGAGGTGGAGGAAAAGGGAAAGGGGTAGTGAGATAGAAAGAAAAGATTTGGAAAGAGAGAGATAGAGGAAATAGAGATTGGAAGAGTAAGTTTAATAGAGAGATAACTTCCTATTTTTAACTTACTTTGTATAAAAAAAAAAAACAATTTTTTTTTAGAGCTTAGTTTCAAAGTCAGAAATAACTGACCGTCCAATTCATATGAGTTAATACTATTTATAAATCATATGAGATATTTATGTTTTGTCTTCTTTTTGAAGTAATAATTTCCAAATGAGACCCTTTTTAAAAAGCAAACACACAACTACATCCAGTGTGTGTGAGGCATAAGGTGATATGTGACAGACTAGTATCAATCATCTCTCACTCTTGATATCAAGTATCGTCTCTTTTCAATCTCTCAGACGAGTAATAGATATCCAAACAAAACAAAATATATCTGAAATAATATCTCTAGTGATATTTGTTTGTCTCGCAATGTATGGTCAAACGAATATCACTAGCGATATTATTTCAATACTACATCCGCAATGAGTAATATATTTAACATTAAAACAAAATATGTTCCTAAGTGTTTGGAATTAGGGAGGGAAAGTTTTTACTTTAAAAGATCCCTATTTTTATGTGACAGTGTCTGGGTAACAATGGTATTTGAAAGTTGGTTAGTTGTGATAAGCTATGTGAGTTACGCTTCTAGCTTTTTATCAAAAAGTAGAAAAGATCCGATAGTGAATAGTCAACTGCCTCCAAAAGGCGATTTTGGCTATTGACAATACAACACTGTTTATGCCCTTTTGCATTCAAAATCCAACTAGATGTCCTCATGTTTCCTTAGTCATCGGTGGTAAACCAAGACACATTCAATCACAACTGATGTCTCAATTATGAATAGAATCCTGCATGAGATGATCAATCATTCATCACTTGATATCTTACATTCTACAGCACCTAATTCTATCTGTGAGATTATCTTGCTCCTAGTGGAGGTTGAATGAGATGTCTAAATATTAGATGAAGATGAAGAATGCCCTGGATATAAAGTATTGAACCTGATCATCAATTAAGGCCAACTTAGGCCTGATAGCTTTCAGGCATCACTGAACCAAACCCCAACTGCATCTATCCGGGATTATTCTTTGCCTGCATCATTGATGAAAATACAGGATAATCCACCTATCATCCCCGCTCATTATCGCTCCTTTAAGCGATTCTTTCCTCATCTTGTTTTTCGGGAGAAGCCACTGCCACACGACCCTGTATCATTAGACAGTGTAGCTAGGGAGGGAATCGCCTTAGTGACGATGTCTCTCCCATGTCTCTCCATCTCTCCATGTGGATTGAGAGGCAAGTGTCACATCTTGTTGGTCACCATGGCAACCCCTCTAGGGCTCTCATTAATGGATACTTGAGTCGATGAAGGACAAAGTAGGGACTAAGGAGGGCAGCAGGGGTGTTAAAACACATCTTTTTCACCATTCTTTCTCTCTCTCCATGTTTGTTTCTCTTATTCTATGTCTGTTAACCTCGTTTGTACGGAAATCTTTTTTTAGGTTACCTCTTAAAATTGTAATCAGACCTAGATTCTGATTTTCTGTTCTTTTGTAGGTTTAAAAAAAAATTGTCCAGAGGCATCAGCATCTCAATTTTCTGTTTTCCTGAATGCGCCAAGTTTAGGGCAGCGTATAATCTATTTTAGGATGAGGAGGATGATGAAGATGATGATGGTGATATTTATATTAACACTAATGGTAATAACAATAATAATAATGTATAACATAGTTATACTATCACTAGTGATAATGATTATCATTATTAATATTACTATTTCTTCTTTTAGGCAAAATATACTGCAGTCTATCTGTAAACATGACATAACAGAGCATATGTTGAAATGAAGAAAGAAGACAAAAATATTACAAATTCTGGTTTATGTTCTCTTATTGCCGTAAACACATTAGTTTGTTGTGTATAAATGTTGTTCCTAGATTGACCCCCTGATCCCGCCTTGAATACTCTTCAATCCTATCTTTGAAGCAGACTGTTGAAGTAGTGCTGTCATCAAGTTTGCTTTAAACAACCACAACAAATCCTGTAGTCTTAGAAGACGCCAGCCAGAGGCACTTCTTGTCACCCAATTGTATAATCTTTAGCTTTCCCTGTCAAACGCTCCTTCAGTTTCCATAACATTAAAGAAGTCTAGGAATTTTCATCTATAACTTGTTGATGTGTGCTTATGTGGATCAATATTTACTAGCATAGATTTCTTTGAGTAAATTGTATTTGTATCTATTTTGTTTTCTTAAAGGAATGGGATAAGTCTGTTTTTATTGGAAATTGGTATTATTGTGCTTGCAAAAGTGAAAGAAGTATTCAATCATTTCAAAATCTCAAAAAATTAAATTATAGTGAATATTTACATTTCAATAACGATACAATTCGTATAAAAAAGAGTATACCCACATTTGGTAGCCCCTTAGTAAAAATTCAAAATCATGGTAAAGACTAACTTGTTTTCTGTCGAATGATACCCTATTTGTACTTTTCTTTTGCCCTAGATGACTGACCACCAGGGTCTTTAAAACTGTTGCCAAATTTCCTTGTACCAAGTTTAAGTTGATGAGATGAATGTGGGTTAAGCCACGTGCATTCGCTTTTTTTGTCTTAATCCTCTTGAAAGTTAAATTATGCCTCATGCTTCAATGCTTTATTGTTTAAAGTACTTTAAGGTATCCACGCTTTCGCAGGGCCTTGTTTCCATCCGTAGGATAACCTTGATTTACATTAAACCGCCTATTAAATTCTTATCTCATGACATCTAAGTTCTCTCTGCTCACTTGTCCGCTGCGCCATTTCACATTCGGAAAGTGCATAAGGTATTTATCTGAAAGGTTACTAAACTAAAATTCAAAGAAGAACCAATATTTTGATTACTCCTATAGAAAGTGACAGTAGACTTAGCATCTCAAATAATTGCTATCCAAGCTTAATCACTCAATGAGAAGGGTAATCTTAAGCAAGGGATGTGAAAGAAGCCAAGATTGTGTAATCTTAAGGAAGATAATACCATCAATTTTGCTTGTAATAAGCCTTTCCTTGAGTTAGACTTGATATTAACATCCTTTCTTTTCAAGTGCCTAAAATTGATGTCAAGAAGTCAGCAATTGTTTTCAGACTGAGATAACACACACATTATGGCTTTTGACCCACATTCATTGCTTCAACCCAAATTTGGTATAAGAGGATTTTGACAATACTTTTTTAAAAGCCTGCTACTCAGTTATCTGTGGCATCAGAGTTATACAAATGGTATCATTAGACAGAGTACTAGTTACTCTTTGTCATGAAACATAATTCAAGGTCACATAGGTTATAACTTACTAATTAATAGCTACCGAAGGCAGGTATACTTTTTTTGATAAAACTGTGCAGAAAAAGGTTATCAACTTCAAATATTTTAGTTTCACTTCGAAATTTCAATATCAATTATTATTTTGTTCTGAATATTTCAGACATCTCGGGATGTCTACCGTATTTAAATGGTTTCAGTTTTAATTATTTCATAACATCCATTACAATTAAAAAAATACTCTTCTAGTAGTATTCATATTTTTCTTAACCAAATATTCATTTTTATTAAAGTAACTAAATGTTTAAGGGTGTCTTACAAGTCGTGATGAGACTTGTGTGATGTTTATTGATGTTGGTCCAGTTTGTGAGTACCAGATTTGGATTTGACGAGCTAGCGTGAGATTAATGTTTCATCAAGTTCAATTCAGTCATATCAATAGCCGTGGCACATATCAAACAGCTTGTGACAAGCCTCTTGCAGATATCGTATCACTTTGACAAAAACTGTGTACATGCAGCTACATAAATATGCTCGTAAAATTCATTTAATAACTGTAGTCTAGCTAAGCAAACCCGGATGTATATATATAGCCAGCTTATTTGAAAAGGAACCAGACCATAACTTGTTTTACAATTGTGTTGAGTGTAGATGTACTTATTTTATTATTTGTATGAAATCTGTGATATCTGTGTCTTGTTAACCATCAGAGTTTGTTGATAAGACTAACCCTTTTTTGGCATTGTTTGCATTATATGGAACTGTATCCCAATGTAATACCACTGACCTTAAAGCTATATGTTCTGATATTCTCCTCGATGAAAATACACATACTACGTGCTTTCCTCACTGTTATAACCTGAGTATGTTTCAGGTGTAATTGTCGCTGCTCCAATTCTGATATTTCCTCACGTGAATGTTGCGTCACGCTGCCCGTATCGATGTCTAGTTCTCACTTCCCGAGCTTGGCCAGCCGGCTATCGTGCTAGACGACCTCGCGTTCTGGTGAGAGCAAGAACGTGAGACATCTGGAACAGAAAATTACAAGATGGAAGGTTTGTTAGATGCAGCGGGGTACACTGGACACACAGTATCACTATGACGGGATTAGTGATACCCCTCGTCCATTTTACTAATCCTAAGAAATTCCACTCAGCTAAATTGATAGCATTTACTAGGCTGAGTTGACAGATCTAGAGATATCCCCCAGTGCAAACAAGAATAAACAGAATTATGTATTGTTAGAATGGAAAATTTACTAAAAGAAACACAGATTGTGTCATACTTGAAAATTGTGTTCTTGAGAAATTTGAATTACATGAAATCAGCCCCATGTAACTCATTAATTACAGAATATGTTGCCACGTTAGATTGGCATTCATGGTTCATTGCATTATTCTTACAACATACTTTTATATCAGAGGTCTAGGTTCAGTATATTATTTGTGCTTTTAGACCCAGGGTTCGGTTTAACTGAAATAGTAGAATAGATGAATGAAAATCATTTTAGTCATTACCATTGTGATGCCTCCTTCATCATCATGAATACACATTTTTAACCCGTTCAATTTTCAGTTCCATTCACGAGGTATATGACAATAGGTTTTAAATCAAGCATTTTGAAACTTGGTGTTCAAGGGATTAAGTAAATGCCTGTCCTATGAGACTGATCACAACTCGGTCACACCACTCTTAATAGTCGGCTCGTGGTGCAATCCTGAATTAAAAGTGATGAAATTTTGAGTAATCTCATGGCGCTTAAGAGGCAGTTACTAAGGCAACTACACGCTCCTGAGAAGCGATCATCATTATAACTGTCCTACTTTTCTCCCATAGCCATTTGTCACTCCCTACACGTTTTCTTTAAAATTTTAAATGCTATTGTTGCATTTCAGCAACAAGAAAGCCTGCACTGGATTTTGAGCAATTTACCTGAAAGGAAGATTAACAGCAGTGATTAGAACTTTGAAAGGAGGTATAAAAAGAGTGAAAAGAAGACCTGATCTGAATATAGAAACAGGGTAAGGGCATTCTGAATACTTGCAGACTTTTACAGGGTCTAATCTTTGCTTAGACATTTCATCGTTCTGTCTTTATCCCGATCATTTTTCTATTCAATATCTCTCTTACTTAATACTTAGTTTTCTTCATCTTATTCTAGGGTGATAAAACCTTCTGTTCTGCAAGTAATAAAACCATCCAAGAATTTAAATGTCCCACTTTTTCATGCACACATACAAAATATTGTTCTGTGATCGCAGTAGAATATATAATGTGCCTAATTCATGAATTGAGAAATGATTACTATTCAATATTTTGTTTAGACAGTTCCTTTATAATTATCTTTTTGTAAAGCTAGTGGCATATAAGGATTCAAGAGGCTGACTGCTTTATACATAGGTCTTTAAAGAATGAGGATGCTAAAACTTGACAGACTTTAGACCATTAAAGTAAAACATGATGCTGCTTTCTGATCCTGTTTCCTGTTTGGTCTTCTGTTTATTTTTTTAGAATACTCTGGTAATTTACCCAATCTCTTGTGAAAGCTTTTGTTGTTCAATGTACAGTCAGGAAGAGAATTGAGTCCAGTCTGATGACATTGCATGCTCTGTATGCCAGGAAGTGGTTGTATCTTGAATGGTGACATGTCCCATCTCAGCAAGACCCTGTGAGAAATAGGTCACAATCTAATAAAGATGTGAAGTTTGTCTGACCAGCTTGCATGCTGCTGTGAATGATAACACATCACTTCTTTGTAACAGCTCTAGTTGGTGCTACTGAGACAGTGTCCAAGAAATACGAGTCCATTCTCATTCTCTACAGCGTGTAGTGTATTACCAATAGGCAAAGGTGGTAATTAAAGTAGTCTTCTTAATAGCAGTAATCCTCATATCTATTATCTAAAACAGGCACAATAAACATATAATTAGAAAATATACTTTTTAATTTGGTCCTACCAAAGAGATGAGATTCCAACTAAGGGGAATTATGAGTATCTGATGGTTAAGATATCCAGTCATTCTTGAACCGTGTTATACTGATCAGCTAACCTAAAGTAGATATGAATGCAGTATGGTATATTATTGAAACATGAATCCCATATCATAGTGAAAAAGGCACAACAAGTGGAAGATTCCATACTCCTTTCATTGTATTGAAGAATAGTGTATAAAATAGTCATAAAAATAACTCTTGAATTCTTGAAATAATGATTCTAAATTACTATACAGGCCTCGGTGAATGATGTAATATCATATACAAATCAACCATCCACTTTAGTTCCCTGTATGGCTGCACAGTCCCATCTGTAGCAGTTTGTGAAAGCTAAAGTCATAACCAACAAGTCAATTAGAAACAACAGAAAATGTGTGCCATTTGAGATCAATACGATCCATATGTTGTGTGGAGGGGCGTTTTGGATCAATAATTGTCATGTGGGATATTTGGAGCGGGCAAATGGAAGTGCGGTGAAATTGTTCTTGACTCTCGATAATATTTCATTAGAATTGATGAAATCATTATGATTGAAAGTGAGCTGTGTGCTCGGTATTGACAAACCATTTGTGCATGATGATGAATGCTGAATTAGGCATGGGAAAGAGAGGAAGAGAGATGTAGGGAGAGGGGAAAAAGGGAGAGGGGGAGAGGGGGAGAGGAAGAGAGAGGAAGGGAAATACAGGGAGGGGGGAATAAGGGAGATGGGGAGAGAAAGAGATAGGAAGAAAGATACATTAAGAGGGGGAATAAGGGAGAGAGATACAGAGAGAGAAAGAAAGAGAGAAGAGAAGTAGTGAGCTAGAAATGGAGGAAGATAGAGAAGTGGAAAGTAGAGAATAATTGTAGTAGAAAATGAGTGAGAATGAGTAAGAAAGAGATGGAGATAAAGAAGGAAAGAAACTAGTAAGAAATGTATAATGATTGAAAAGAAATCTAGGTACATGAAGAAAGCAAAACCTTATTTCAAATATTAAAATAAAGTGGTGTTTAAATAAATAAAGTAAGAGACATGAACATTTGTTTAAAGTTACATGTGTGTGTATGTTTATATACAGCTAGGTAAAAAAAGAAAAGACAAAAATATCATGTGAAATACATTTCCTGATATAGTGATGATGCTGAGGTATGTTATATTTTTCTCCACTACAGGAAAAATATGAAATTATAAATTTGGAAAGTATAAATTGAATAACTTTGTAAATTACATAAATCATGCATGATTTCTTCTGATTTAATTCCTTTCACATGTTACTTAAGAATCTGACGTACTCATCCACATCAGTTAATATCCTTTCATTTGTTTGTATCCTAGATATTGTTGCAGTGGGATTTTAACAGGTGGTTAGGATGCTGTATAGATTTGTCAACAAGAAGTGTTTCATCACCCCCCCCCTCTCTCTCTCTCTCTCTCTTGATGAAAAAGTAGAAAGTAAAAGTGTAGAAATTTGAGCAAAATCTGCATGGCAAAACATGGACCCCAAAACCTAAATGTTGTTAGCATTGATGCCATGGAGCCTACACGTGTTGGACGGTCGACGGTGCGGACAATTTAATTCAATCGCTCAGACTTGAAGGAGTATTGATGACAGCGTTTTATTAGATTTGGACGATGTGAAAACGGAAAGAAAACGCTTTTGAACGATGTAAGAGAAGAGTGTAAAGTAATTCTCTGGTTTCGCATTAGAAAGTCTGAGAGTTATATGATTAGGAGCGCACACTTGTTTTCTTTTCTTCCTTTTCACTCCTCAGATTTTTCCAATCTTTTTTCTTTCTTTCCAAGATTGATTTGGTGTTCTCCCTAACAAAATGCCTCGGGGCAACGACAGCTATTGAACCTGTCTAAAAAGCTAGCACACGTTTGTTTCCGTTGTACTTACCATGCTTTTTGTCTTGTCAAAGAACCTTTGAAATTATTCTGGTCAAGTAGTAGGCAAGAAACACTATTTTTGAGGGCAAATAAAGTTTAAAAGAAATTAAGCATTCACTGTCCACTTCTCATTTCCTCTCTTGTACAGAATTCAAAGCTAGCTTTGTCATATTGCACTGTTTTAAATGAGTTTTTTGTAAAGCTTTGTGAAACTAATTTCAAGAGTCCTTTTGTGCCTTTCAATCATCCTTTAAACATCAGATGAATATTGATATAATAGGATTTACATTTGTGTGCACAACATTGGTTCATTATTGTAAAAGCCAGAGGTTCTCAAACTTTTTTTTGTTGATGATCAAGATGTGATTACCATGAAAGCTTAAAGGTCAGAAACCATTTGCTCAAAAATTCTCAAGGCCATTCATATACTCAAATGAAGCTGCAGAAAAAGTACTATTACTTGCTGGAAAGCCCGACTTGAACATTGTTATGATTATTCAATTTAGTTTCAGAAACAGACAAATTACAGTAATGAGACTTGTAATACTGAAGAAAACGAGGCTTGCTTTACATAGGTCTTTATCTAATTTGAGAAAAAATTGTTACAATTTTGAAAAAAAAGAAGCAGAGCGGTCCGGATTGACATGCCCTGTGGTCATGATGCAGACTTTGAGACTTTGAGAAGCTCTAGTATAATCCTCACTCACACACTAGGTGTATGACCATAGGGGTGTTTCACAAAGCCTTTTTTTTCAATGACAAATGACAACAATCACTGACAAATCTGCTAATAACCAATCAGAAGCAAGGAGTTCAGTAAAACTGTCATTTGTCACTGATGACAAATTTTGTGAAACAGGGCCTAGTTGCTGACTCCTGACAACCACTGGTTGGTTGTTGATGGTCAGAGGACACAGAGAGGTCTTGGCAGTCTCTGTCAGTGGTTTCTTGAGTGGTCTTCAGAGCGATTTGGTTACCTGGATGATAGCTTACATCATACACCATTCACTGGCAAAACTGTCTTCTTGGTTTGACTTGATTGTGTGAGTGTAGGTGACCAACTGATTGCAGATTAGCCGTTTGTGGTTGCTGGCTGTCACAGAATAGGTTTAAAATGACAATCAATGGGCAAATATATCAAACAGTGATTCACTGACATTTCACTAAATATTTTCCTGACATTGGCAACCAATTCCACAATTTAGTGATAAAACTACAAATAAATGTTTAATGCTTTTTCAATCTGCCTTTTCATGAGTGGTTGGGAACCATTTTCCAAAGCTTGTGATGGTCAGATAATGTTCATATCAAACTGGCCATCCTGTTTTACAGACTGATTGCTAAATAGAATTTCAAAAGCATTGTCGGAGCTTTGGTTGGCAGTAACAGATTCACATTTCCACTATACAATTAATCTGCTCTAGTTATGCGACGTGAAAAAGATTCTTGAAGAAACTTCTTAATATTAATTTCAAATAATTGTGTTTTGGGCACTAAATGGTATAAGCATAACTTACATTGTAATTTCAAAACTAAATCACAATTTTCTTCTCAGCAAATAGGAATATAAGATGCATTTGTTCACACTTTTTAACATGAGTTTCTGGAGCATGTTGAGCATGATATAGGCTACTGTTGCAAGTGATTTTTGTTAAGGCAGGGGGGAGGGGGGCAATCACTGCTATTCTACTACCTCTTTCTACCTCTTTTATTATGTCCTGGTTTCTGATTCTGTTTATTTCTTTTGATTTTCTCTCATTCTCTCTGTCTCTTATTTTTCTTTCCCCTCAAGTGTATTTTTGTTTAAAATTGTCCTTCTCTCCTCATGTCTCCCAAGTTCTCCTTTAATGATATCAGTGAGAGTAGAGAGGTAGATACATGATGCCAGTAATATTCTTAGCAAGCTTGGTATACTGGTACTCTAACATTTGCAGAGCTGTGAATGGAATGGCTGGACCACTCCATCAGGGTATTTCCCCAGAGTGTGATCTACATTCATACACACTTCTCTGGTTGCCTGTTGGAGGTGTGAAACCTGGGCCAGTTTCAGCTCGGATCCTCTTCGCGAAGGCTCCCACCTTGCTCTTGTTTAGCCAACTTTTCTGTCTTTGTCAAAGATTCTGACAGCTTTTCTTTCTCTTTAGAAAGGTTTGGGATGTTTACTGTGAAATCTTGGTGGTTTTCTAACCTCCCCACCCTCTCTGTCATCTGTTTTTTCACCATTCTTCACAATACTTTCTTTCTTTGATGTATCACATATCCTCTACTAAACTTGAATTGAAACGCAGTGGCAAAAGCTTGAGAGTAGTCATGTCTTGAGAGCAATAGCGATACCTTACTGTATCACCTGTAGAAATTCTGTTTAGATTATGTAAGAGGTGACTATGATGTTCACTCACTTCATGAGCTGATATACCAGACTATTGAGGTGTTTGCACATATTTAGTTATTTTACTTATTACCATACACTTTTTTAAAATCCTTTAAGCTGTGTGCAAGATTTCATATTCCTCCCCCATCATTTTCTCTTATCAATATTCATCTGATCATCGTATCATGATAGTGTTTTTTTTTTACCCCCTTTCATCACTGAATGTATACTCTGGAAAAAAGAACATCAGATAAGAAGCAGCAGGAAGCCAGATGCGGGCTGCATTCTTTACTATTTGCCATGGTAACCAGCATCCATAATAACCTCACTGAGCAAGGTCTTTGTTAATGGAAGCAAGAGGATATGTGTTGTGTTGTGATGGAAGAGGTCTTATACTCAAAATAATTACACTAATAGGTAAGGTGAAAGGTTCTATGTAGTTCAGTTATTACAAACATGCTATCACACATGGTGATATCTCTATTTTGCACTAGACTGAGGATAGCCTTATAACACTACGAAAATCACAGAACAAATAGGCATTACAATCTGTACATATACCAATGGCTACATATGAACTTTTTGCATTTTGTTCCTTCTAAATCTGTTTCTTTCAGGGATCTATGTAAAATATTGAGTTCAAAGTGATATGATTGCATTGAAATGTACCCCTTTTTGTTCTTGACAACTTCCTTTCTATATTCATCTGCTTCTTATTCTCTTTCATTCATGTACACCCTTCTTTTGATTTTTCCCACTTTTCATCTCTTGATTCTTCTTCTACTTCTCTCTCTATCTTTCTCTCTGTCTCTGTCTGTCTGTCTCTCTCTGTCTCTCTCTCTCTCTCTCTCTCTCTGTCTCTCTTGGTGTCTGTCTGTCTGTTCTCTGTCTCTCTCTTTCTCTCCATGTCTCTCTCTCTCTCTCCCTCTGTCTGTCTATCTGTGTCTCTCTCCCTTTCTCTTTCATTCTCTGTGTCTGTCTCTCTGTTTCTCTCTCCCTTTCTCTCTGTCTCTCTGTTTCTCTCTCTGTCTTTGTACCTCTCTTTGTCTATGTCTGTACACCTTCCCCCTCTCCATCATAATCTACCTTTGTCCCTTTCTTCCTCAATTCTATTTTGGATGACTCTAGCCGCTGACTCTGTATATATTTGTTGTAGCAGTAAAGTCAGAATGAGCTTTAAATGAACAACTCTGGGTTACCTGCACGCTCTCTTTCACTTCCAATTTCACTTCCAATTAAAGGCCTTCTCCTTTCCACTTTCCTCCGATCTCAAGATTTTTGCGAAGCAGGCCAGGTAAATTTGTAAAACATCTATACACTGTTAACAGGTTTTCTAGATCAAATTGATTTAATACTTGAGACAGATAACGTTGCATCGTTATGTAAATTGTTCTACCATTTTTCAAGTGGTAAAACCTGTATTTCCTTTCTTCAGATTCTGTTTCTCTCATCAAATGTTGACATCCCTAATCATTTAGCTTTCAACCAGACATTATTTCTGGTTGTCAGTATTTTTACAATTCATTTTCTCTCTCTCTCTCTCTGTTCAAATTGTATGTACCATACTCACTTTCTCTCTTTCCCAATTCCCCTCTCTCTCTACAGCTCTCTCACTAATTGTTGGTTAGATATTTTTGTTTCAGTGATAATTTTCTAGGTATCCCCCCCCCCCCCTTTCTCTCTCTCTCTCTCTCTCTCTCTGTCTCTCCTTTTTTTGTTACACCTCCTCTTTCCCTCTTTCCTTTTCTCTCCTTTTCTCTCTTTTTCTCTTTCTTTATCTTTATCTCTTTATTTCCCACCTAACTTTCTCTCTTCTTAGATCTCTCATTATTTCCTACCCCCCCCCCCTCCCCCTCTATCTCTCTTTCTCTCTCTCTCCCTGTCTCTCACAATATTTTGTTTCAGAGCAAAGCAATCAGAAATCAGTTTATGTGATTCTATTTGAATGAATATTTTCAATCAATAGTAATATGTTGTTTGTAGTACTAATGCACTGAGAATCCTATCACGTTTTCTAATGAGACAAAAGTAAATCCATATAATTATGAGAAGGGGTTACTGATCTCTCGATGTTTCTACATCACGTGCCTTCTCTGCAAAGCTTCTCTTTAAACACATTCATTGGTAACTCTGAATCATCTTTATGTGAACCAATGTTATAATGTGAAGCGAATGGAGAATTGAATTGTAATTGTTAGGCACTATAAACAAATTATATTGTTATTATCATCAGCAGCCACATTTTCAGAGTTGTTTCATAAAATCTATGAACCCAGAACTAGTCGATCAAGTCATTGTTTTCCACTACATGTATGGTAGATAATAGCCTTTTTGCATTCTTGGATATAGATGAAAATTCTATATGCCCTCTGAGCCCTAATACATTTTACTTTTCATATCATTGGTGTATAATAACAATAATAGTAATAATGATAATAATGATGATAATTGAAATAATAATAACGATGATGATAGTAATAATAATGATGATGATAACGATAATGATAATAATACTAAAATTGATATGGAACATTTATTAAGTGCTTAATACCGTGTTTCTAAGCTCAAATTTGATAGAATAACCTCCCTTAAAACAAACTTTGAAAAACACATTTACATAAATAGACCTCACTCGATAGCTTCACATAGTGGACAATTTTGAATACCCAGGTTTATTTAATATTATAGTGTAATGCATGAACTGAGCTCCATGTAACAATGTACGGGTGTGCCTTTAATATATTAGGTATCTAGCTGCTACGCGATTGATGTGCTGTAAAATAGGATTGAAGTACTCTGTAATCCACAAGCTATCAGGTTTCCTCTGAACGTGGCTTCTGCGTGAGTCGAGTGCTTGTCGGCGAATTTATGCTGCGTTTATGGCGCATTATGTCGTATTGTATAGGTATTTGAAAGGAGAATAGGGGGAAGAATTATGTGCTGTAGAGGCGCTGATGTCGTAATGATGCGCTCGGCTGCCGATTGTTATCTCCCGGTCGTATGTCAGCCAGTATTATGTGGATTCATTTATTTTTAGCTGTCAATTTGAGTGTTTTTGCGAGTTGTTATGACGGATTGTAACTGTGAGTAATTCTTCTCTCCCCCATTCATAAGTCATTTCAGTCATCGTTTCATTCCTGCGTCAGAATTGATGATTAATTGGATTCCTCTCGTACCATTGTAGTATATATCCAGATATATCGTCAAATGTAGTACAAAGGATACATCATTTTGGATCATTATAGCACTTGACAAGATAATGAGCATTGAAATGTTTCTTGTGAACTCTGAATATTTTTGTATATAATTACTAAAAGTATGTTATGGCACATAAAATGCTTGTACGTATGCTGCAATAATACTCCTATTCTATTACTTTTATATTACTAGTATCACTACTACTATTACAACTACTCCTACTACTACTACTACTACTACTACTACTACTACTACTACTTCTACTACTGCTACTACTACCACTACTACTACTACTTCTAAATTCTACTTTTACTAATTCTACAACTATAATAACTATAATGCTTATGACTCCTATTACTACGACTACTACTTGTAGCACAATTACAAAAAAACAACTACTACTACTACTGCTGCTACTAATAGTACTACGACTACTACAACTACTACTACAGCTGCTGCTACTACTGTTTCTGTTTCTTCTACTACTGCTACTATTTACTTGTTATAATGCTACCTCTAGTACTAAATCACTGTTGAACATGTCATAGAAAAATGAGGATAAGTCTATCACAAGTTGAATAATTATTTTCATGAATTTGCCTTTGAGCGCATTGGGATTGTATTTACATACACACATTTATTTATTGCATGCATACAGTGTATATGAGGTGATAATGAAAATGTGGGAAAATGAAGCAATGAAATTGAGAATATTCTGTATTTATTAATTACGTTTTCTTTGTAAAATAATATGTATGGTGCCATCAGTAAAGTAATAATAATAATAATAATAATAATAAATTTATATAGCGCAGCTTTTATACAAAATATATTCATATAAAACATATAAGCCAGCATTGATATAATAAAATTGTATTCAGGAATTTTAAGACGTCAAATCCACTTAAAAATGAAATGCTCAAGGCGCACAAATTAAGAGCATGATTGTATTTTCATATCTTCCAAAGCAAATTAAATGGGAAAATAACACACATTATAGCTAAGAGTTATATGGTTGAATGCTGAACAGTGCCTATGACCAAATAAATGCGTATTAAAAATTCAATAGGTTGCTTGCTCGGTTATTTCATTTCTATTTCATTTGACTTAACTCTTATCAATGATCAGTAATTCAAAAATGTGCAGTGTAGTAATATACAGAGCTTAGAAATGTAAAATATTTAGGCCTATATTTGAGATTGAAATAAAAGACAAACAGAAAAACATGGTTTTAGAGCATCACACTGGTTTCATATCTACTGTAGTGAACAAGGGCAGATGATACACAGTGTATAGCTCTATGTGTGAGAGTGGCTATGTGAGACTGAGAGATGCTGCAGATAGTGGTTAGATGCTTGATAACCTGTACTTGAAGTGAACTAGTGATGGCGCTGTGCAAGTTTGATGATGGACTGACTTTGGCTGTTTTGATGACTTCAGTGGGTGACTATTATGTGCTATATTGGATCTAGTTTGTCATACCATACTTGTTTGTTTATGACTATTTTGTTGTTGTTGTTGCTGTTCCTTCTTATTCCTATTTTTTAAGAGATTTAAATGAGCCTTTTGATTTTATCTCCACATCTTTTCAGTTTCTTTCAAATCATTAAGAAAATAGACCACAATTATTGTTTCATTTAAATATTTTTTCTCTTTCAAAGTTACCTGTAATGAGAAAACCTGTCTATAAAGACTCCTTACACTCTCTTGATTGGTCGTTATATACAGATTTTAATGTATTTCACTCTGCTAAAATCATAACTTACCAGCTCTTATTTGTGTTTGTTTTCTTTCATGCTTGTCTGCGGCCCGTCTCTGATCCGTCTTGATGCAAACAGGTAAGAGTAATTTCATGTTCTATCAATTGTTAATCAGTTTGGAGCTTCAAGTTGATTAACTTGTGTACTATATTGCAGTTAATTCTCTTGTGGCTTTATCATTTATGTGAATTGTATAAATTAGTGACACATTTAAGAATAATAGTAGAACATCTAATACAGCTTCAGATATAGAAGAGAAGGAAGAGTAGAATTGGTGTAAGAATGTAGTAAGCAATCACCTTTAAAACCTTCAATATATATCCCAAGTTGGCCACCCAATATTCAAATGTATATCTTCTTTTTTATCTTCATATATCAAATTGAAATCCAACTACATTGTACCACATACATCTGTGAATCTTGATGTTCACCCCCCCCCCTTTCTACTTTTCTCTCTCTCTCTCTCTTTCCCCTTTTACCAATATTTGTTCCTCCATATTCGTATTATTATGTATCCATTGAGGGTAGTCGTGCTATCTAGCTTTGCTTACTTTGTCTGATGTTTTCGATTAGTTACTTTATTCAACATTATATTCTTTTGAAATGTGTAAAATTTGCAATGTTTTGTTTGTTATATATTTGTAAAAATGCAAAAGAAAAAGAAAATCAAACAGAAATAAATAAATCAAATCAAATCAAATCATATTTATATATATATAGAGAGAGGGATAGGTATATAAATATATAGAGAGAAGATGAGAGATATATATAATAGGTTTAAAAGGCGAGGTGATGTACATTAAGGTATAGGATATAGGAAGGGATTAGGATATATTAGGGTATAGGAAGGGATTATACTTGTAGACTCACAACAAGAGGAGATTGGGTGTGATATAGAGAGATAGAGAGAGAGGATAAGAATGAAGAGGAATTGCATCTATATAGAAAAACACAGAGATAAACCAGTTTGGGATAAGTTATGTTCTGATTGAGAAAGTAGATGAAAATTGAAAGATGAAAGGATATAGTGGGGGAGGGAAGCAAGTCGAGGCTCTTGGTAAATGCTAATGTACAGGTACGACCAAAATCTCATGACACAGCAAGTGGAAAGATGTCTAGCTCCATCTATAGTTTGAAATCAGCAAACACTTCTCATTTTCTCTTTACTTGACATGTTCATGAAGATAATCATACAGATCGAAGCGCAAGAGCGCCATCTATTGTTAGTTGCAATAAAGAAAGGCTTGTCCGAGCTAAATGCATATATTCTTTTTCTCTGATGTACTTCTCTTTGTTTCATCCCATTTTTGTCATGCCTTTTTTCTTTTAAATCTCTTGTGATGTATTTACTTCTGTGTTCATTATTCTACTTTCTTAAATTTAAATTATTCACTAATATGTTATACTACAAGTACCGTAAGTGCTCTGACTAAGCTGGATATAGTTCATTTTAGAATATTGAAATCATTAAAAAAAATATATAACAGATCTTACATGTACATTGAGATCTCACTATTGGTTGTTTTTCAAACTTTTTTGGCGGGGGCACTTTGGGGCAACAAAAGTTCAGGGGGAAACATGCTCCCTTTGGCCCCCTGGCTGGCTATGCCGTTGGAGAAGTGTTGATGAATTGTTCACTTTCCACCTGTTCTTCGTGAGCTGTAATGTAAGATTCCTGTGAAGGATACCATAGCTCAAAACATTCTCCATGTATTCAACTCTGACTGAGTCATAACCTTGTCCCATTCATAAGCTTGTGTGCAACCTGAAGATCAACTTTCTAGAATTGTAACTAATTCTCTCATGTACTCTCTTCGATAGCCTTGCTCTCTCGTCTGTTTTTTCTCTTTGTATACTGCTTTTATTGCTTATTTATCTCTCCTATACACATTTTTTATTCCTCTTTTCTTCATATGGTATTGCACTATAGGCTTATTTATCTTTTTATAGTATTCCCCCTCTCTCTCTCATTTTTATACTACCCTCTCCGTGTATCATCCTTACTTAAACATTTTTTATCAAAAATAATAACAACAACAGCAACATGAATATGTCTTTTTTAGCCAAATCGGTATGAATATGTTCTCCCCGAGGTTCCTCCAATTATTACCTCAGCTTTAGCAATGCACTTATCTTTATAACTCTTTCATGCATCAATTCCTTTTACCATGCATATTTTATTATTTGTTTCTGATTTTAACTCTTCTGTTTTTTCTTTCATTCACTCTCTCTACAAATATAACCTTCCATCAAAAGCCCCCCCCCCCCCCAAAAAAAAAGAAGAAGTATTCATTCATTTTTGTTTGGATCTTAACCCAGTTTATACATTATATAAAAGTAGCGAATGGCTTTCAAACATGGGAATGCTCTGCGATTCTTGATCAGGACGCTTTGCACGTACACACGCCTCTTACCCCGCTACCTGTTCAAAAACAGCCTTATTTTGATCTTAGCTCGGGGCAAGTCACAAAAGTTTGCTCTTTTTCCATATCATTGGACTCTCCTCCCCCTAAGCTATGCAGTGGGTAACGTGACATTCAGTTTGCATTCTAAAGTGCATGAACCGTCAGTAAAGGCCCCTTGTGCCCCCGCTCATAAATAATAGGGGTAAGCAAGCTCCGTTACCCTTCTCCTTGTAAACAAAAAGGGGAGGGGAAGGAGGGAGGGGTACTCGAATGGAAAACTCAGGTGGATAAGGGTTGCAAGATGTGAACCTGTGTGGCAAAAAAAAACAGATTAAGAAACAGAAAATATTGTTTTTAGTTAAAATGTAAAAATTCTTCTGTTCATTTTGTTTCTATGTTTTCATTAACATTTCATTTATAATCGCATCACCTTGCTATTTATACAGCTCTGGATTAAATGATTTTGTGAGGTTAAACTTCTGGAATAGATTTTCTGCAATGTTTACAGTTAAAGCTCAAAGATTATGACTAGATTTCCACAAATATTGTATTATGCAACATGCTTTAATGAAATAGATCATATCACTTAACCCTTGGACTACTGACTTATTTCTTTCCCATAGGCTTTACACACGGACCATAGACAATGGGTTAATAATGTACTTATTGATGACAATTTCAAATTGTGGATTAAATCTCAATAAATTGATTTGACTGGAAAGGGGGTGGGGGTTTCTTCTAAATTGTTCAAGTAATGTACAGTAAGTAAGTTCTCTTGAGCAAACGTTAACCTTTGCTCGAAAGCTTAATTTTGAGAATACTAGGAAAGTTTGAGGAGAAGAAAAGTATACTTTCTGAAGTGGATACCAAGCTGTATTGGAGTCATATAGCCAAGCACATTGCTAAAACAACACACTCAACTCAATAAGGCAGGGCTAGATCATATTCAAAAGCTGACGTGCCAAGACCTCGCTGCCAATATACTTTCCTCGCTCTCTTATCGCCATCGAAGATCACGAGTTTGTCAGGAAAACAGGGCTCTTCTTTCTTGAATGTAACACTAGGATGGTGGGTGATGCGCTTCTCCTCGGGGAATGTGTCCAATTTGAGGGTTATCAGCTTCGGGATCAACTCCCAAGAGCTTTTTATTTTGGTGATACTTTCTGTTTCTGTCTTAACATTCAGCCAATGCCTTTATTTAATTCTTTTTAGTATTTATTACATGTCCATGCACCATTATTTTGTGTTTTGAGTGTTATTAAAGGCATAAACTCGTCGCTGTTTTCACGAAGTGACGGTAGTGAAAAAAAATTGCATACAGTTTGTGTAATTGCATACTATTTAATAGAGAAATGTTCATGGACTTTTAGTCATGGCTAATAATAATGATTAATAATAATCATCCTCATTCTCTTTTTATTTTAGCCTCATAGCAACTTTTCTTTTGTATTGTAATAAAAGATTTTTTTTTATTTTTTTTTTATTTGTTACAGTTATATTATACATATGCAAAAATTAACTGTCCTGCTAGTGGGGGAGAAGAGAGAAGTAGTTGAAGTGACTAGAGATTCGACTAAATAGAAAGAGAGAGGAAGGTAGAGAGCTATTGAAAGATCAGTACATAGGAATGGAGGAGGAGGGGGAGGGGGAGGCAATGTGCTTCAGTGATAAAATCATTCATCTTTGTTTTGTATGCATTACTGCCCTCTAGTGTCAATGTAGATGCATGTGTTTCTATACAGTGAAGTTTGTTTCTTCCTCACTGATACCATAGCCATCATCACCATAATCCTTCACCAAGATCTTCATCATCATCATCTGAACGATCAACATCATCATCATCATCATCGCTCTGGGCCACCAGCACCACCACAACAATCATTGCCAAAATCTTTGCCACCACTATCACTTTCACCATAACCATCATCATTAGTTGTGCCTTCATCAGCCCCAAGTTGGCTCGAAAAATGGGCTTTATTATTAATCAGCCTGATGTTGGCACAAGAGCACTTTAGAGACGAACTGAACAAATGGCTAGGCTTAACGCTTTTATATTATTTATAGACACCAAAAACCAGAAATAGTTATGTTAGTCGTATATCCTAAACATTGCATGACGCGATAGATAAGTCAGCTTCGTCATCACTTTGACATCTGGCTGATGCGGATGTGCATAGAACTAGCCCACTATTTTGAAATTAACTGGCAATTCACAAAAAAGCCGAAGATTTATTTGGGTATTTCCCAGGTGAAATAGCCGGCTATTAGCGACTTCACGGTGGAAATAGCTGGCTATTTCCTGATCGGGCTAGTTCTCTGGATCAGAAAAAAACACAAGGTAGCAGGCTAATTTTCAACTTCAGGCTGATAAAGGCAAGGCTATTACCATCACCATCATCATCATCATCAATATTATCACTGCTACCATTGCCTCAAGTAATACCATGGTCATTATTATGTTTCAATTCATTAATGTTCACAATTCTATCATATCATTGTAGCCTGCTTTATAAGTTTGTCCTCCTCATTTTGTCTGGGTCCTTCCAAAATGCTACTCCGCCCCCCCCCCCTTCCCTCCTCACTTAAAAGATGTAAAGTGCATCTTGCCATCCGTCCGTCTCTGGCCAGCAAACCCTCCTCTACCCTAAGACAAGCTGAAGCTTGAGCAGCGCATGGGCTATCTTCTTATCGAGCCTGAGGGCGCGTTTCCGGGGTCTGCGCGAGCAGTGAGAGACGATTACTACTCGATTCGCGCCAGCTTTCAGGGGCCCCTCTTGGTGTTTGGTTTCGGGCTTGGCATTGCGATAAACGGGTCGTTGCCAGACAGGTGCTCTAGGTTGGACGCTCCATTTCATGACAGAAAAAACCTGGGATGGAGAGAAAGTTTGGGAGACAAGCGAAGACAAGATGATGAAGAATAAGATAAAGAGTGGGTGGACTTATCATCCAATGCGCATCTCTAAATTAACTAGGGCTGTGTCTTTCTGGCGTTTGAGATAAGTAACCGTTAAAAGGGAGAACGGATGACTTAGATAGTCTTTATTCATTTATGTTCTTTGAAACCTGTTTCTCTTATGTTTGCATCTTTTCTCTTATCTCTCTCTCTTATATTACTTTGCCCTCTTTTCCTTCTTTTTAATTTTACATATACCTTATGGCTTTGATTAATCATGGAACAATTTTATATCTCTTTCTGATATAAAGATCATCTGTTGAGAGCCATAAGGGAATTAACTCCTACATAACGATAGCATCCTTCTGGCTCTTAACATATGATATACATAACATTGACCAAAGTGACTCTCTTGCAGGCATCCTTATTCTAATTTTCTAATATTTTGTTCTGTTAAACTCTGCAAAATTACACTTTTGCATGCACAAATTGTAAAGATAATTTTCTAAGGAGGTACAAATTACCAAGTAAATGTTGACTTGATAATACTTCCTTATTCCCATTGTTATTTGACCATCCAAAGGAGCTATGAAATAAAAACACTGTTTAGAGAACAGGGATGACATTGCTATAGAATGTACATTTTGGGACAATATTTTTTCTGAAAAATTAGTGTCAAAATAACAAGCTTTCCTACTTTAAAGAGGCAAAGAAACTCCCTTGAGGTTTATTTTTGGTATCTTGGTAGAATTACATGCTCATCTACAAAGCCTACATTTGCCTGATGACATTTGATGAGAGCCTTTTAATCTTCTAATCTCCGCATCTTTCATTATTTCTATCCTTAGACTTGTCACCTTCAAACAAGCTTAGGACTGTATGCTTCCTTATCAGACACCATCTCCCTTGAATGTACACTCTCTGTATACTTAGCAGTGCTTTCTTTACTCTCACAAACTCTTCTTAATTAAATACTGACGAAGATCAGTTTGTTTTTGAACTTGAGAAGAAGGAGAATGTCTTGGGTTTGACCTTGAAATCTGTGTATCCAATTCTCAGTCAATACCCTCTGTCTATCTGCCTCTCTCTATTCTTCATTCGATACATCTCTGTATGTGTATCTCTCTGTATCCCTCAGCCTCCTCAATCTCTCTCCCGTTCTTCATATACCCTTCTGTTTTTCTCCTTATGAATCCCCCCCCCCCTCTTCTCTCTCTCTCCCTCTCTCTCTCCCTCTCTCTCTCTCTCTCTCTCTCTCTCTCTCTCTATCTCCAAATATCTTTCTTTCTATTCCCCAAACATTTTGTTTGATCTGCCTTCCCTAACCTTTTACATGTTTTCTTTCTGGTCAACTGGCTAATTGCTTAATTTTTTCCCTCCTCGGCTCTCAGTTTAATCAATTTGTGAAACCTGATAATATACATTTGTAAGCAAAAATCAAATTTACCTCTTTTTTTCTTACTTTTACTTTTCTCTAATTGCTTCTTGTAAATTGATTTATCTTCTGTTTAGAAATGCTATGCCCCATGTCACTCCCTCTACTATTTCCAGTCATTCTCTCTCTCTCAGTCACAAACATTGTGTATTTTGCACGCACCCGTCTCATTCCTCTTTCTCTCTTTCTCTTTTTTTTTCTCTTTCTCTTTTCTTCTTCTCATTCTTTCTTTTTCATTTTATCTTTCTCTATGTCACATCTCACCTCTTTCTCTATCTCTTTCTTTTACATCTCTCATCCTCTCTCTCGCTCTCTCTCTCTCTCTTTCTCTACGTCACCTCTCACCTCTTTCTCTTTCTCTCTTTTTCTCTTTCTTGATGTCACATCTCACCTCTTTCTCTTTCTTTTTCTATCTCTCACACTGTCCTTCGCTCTCTCTTCTCTATCTTTCTATTTATCTTTCTATTTATCTTTCTATTCTTCTCCCTCCCTCTCTTTCTTTGGTCCTATCCTGTCTTGATCTGTGCTGCCTCCATCTCGTCTTCTCTGCCCCTTTCTCCTCTCTGTATCCCACAAGTCCTATCTTTAGTTCGCTGCTCCTTTCTCCTCTCTGTATCCCACAAGTCCTATCTTTAGTTCGCTGCTCCTTTCTCCTCTCTGTATCCCACAAGTCCTATCTTTAGTTCGCTGCTCCTTTCTCCTCTCTGTATCCCACAAGTCCTATCTTTAGTTCTCTGCTCCTTTCTCCTCTCTGTATCCCACAAGTCCTATCTTTAGTTCGCTGCTCCTTTCTCCTCTCTGTATCCCACAAGTCCTATCTTTAGTTCTCTGCTCCTTTCTCCTCTCTGTATCCCACAAGTCCTATCTTTAGTTCTCTGCTCCTTTCTCCTCTCTGTATCCCACAAGTCCTATCTTTAGTTCGCTGCTCCTTTCTCCTCTCTGTATCCCACAAGTCCTATCTTTAGTTCGCTGCTCCTTTCTCCTCTCTGTATCCCACAAGTCCTATCTTTAGTTCTCTGCTCCTTTCTCCTCTCTGTATCCCACAAGTCCTATCTTTAGTTCTCTGCTCCTTTCTCCTCTCTGTATCCCACAAGTCCTATCTTTAGTTCTCTGCTCCTTTCTCCTCTCTGTATCCCACAAGTCCTATCTTTAGTTCTCTGCTCCTTTCTCCTCTCTGTATCCCACAAGTCCTATCTTTAGTTCGCTGCTCCTTTCTCCTCTCTGTATCCCACAAGTCCTATCTTTAGTTCGCTGCTCCTTTCTCCTATCTTACTCCTGTCTTACTTGTCTTGTAATCAACCCTCTGACCTTATACTTGCAATCTCCCTCATCTCCACATCTCCCCTCCTTACATCTCTCCTCCCAGTGTCTGTAACCCTACCCAACCTCTCCCATCCTCCAGCACCATCTTCTATCTTTAACATGTAGGTCTGCCTGTACCCATCACATGTTGTTGGTACTAAATCCAAATACAGACTACCACAATGCATAGTATATCTTAACAACAACCAACTACCTTTTTTTATAGTCTGAATGCTGTATGAACAAATGTCATATAACAAAACGCATGTTTGAGCGTTCGTTTCAAAAGAATCGGGGTCCCACTCTAGTCTGAACATTGTATCATACGAACATCAAATAACTGGGTGGGGCTTATTGTAAGTGCGCACTGATGATTGGCTGACTGGCTTGCCAATTGACCTGTCAAAAAAGTTTCTTTTTTGGACATTTTTTAACAATGTTAATTTCTAGTTTGTATGCTCCTTTCGCTTTATGATACTTTAGGAGTTTTTTTATACAATATTTGTATACATTTTCTTTAGTCTGCGCAGCCTATTAGTAAGCATCTTATGTAATGATCAAATGATTGAATATATAACACAGTCGTCATATGCCATACACTTGACTGCATGAATTACAAAGATCCTGATTTCTCAAGTTCATATTCATTTAAGACTACAGTTACCTACAAAACAGGTCTTATGTTCAGTCAATATGTCTGCACATTTGCTTGAAGTAAATACTATTTTAAATTGTAATTTGTGCGATCGTAATAATTGTCAGATGTGAATAAGACTTTCATAATTGAAATCTACACCTTGTTGAATACTTGACATCATCTTTGTATTCTATCGTTCTAATATTCAACATCCATTGTAAAGCTCTCAGATGAGAAACCCAATATTCTTGGCTTTCAACACCCCTGCTCCACTGGGCGGCAAAGACCGCAGTGTCAAGTCCGTTCCTTCTCAGAAAACCCAAGACGACTTCACCTCCGGATTGGTTGACAGAAATAAAACAGCCGACAACCCTAATCTTAAGCAATTGTGAAAAGTTGACTTATTGTCATTAGAGTTTGCCTATTTTATTTAGGGTAACCTTAAAACCTCTGTCCCTTCCCTTGCATCACGTCTGGCAGATGCTCACATCTCGTCTCTCTCTTTCCAAACGTCTTTAGTTTAGCCCCCAGGTCCCATGATTGCGCTAAAAATTGGACGAAATTTGTGAGTCGCCTTCAGGTCCCCAACTGTCCATCCCAATGAAGGAAGGGACAAATCTAATTCTGAACGTTGCATGCATAATGGAATCAACTAATAATGCCCTTACAATACCTTTCAATATCACATGAAACCATTCAGTATGGGTATGTCTTCTATCCAGAGGTGAGACGTTTAACAAAAACAATGGAAGAGGAGGAATTGTTTAAGCCTCAAAAATTCATTTCGAAATATTGCTAAACAGCACGTAGTTTGATCACAAGGAATGTGGAAATAGGCTGGTAATTTAGTTTAGCCCGTGGCTTATGCATTAAATCGGAGGCATAATTACAGTGGACTGAGTATCCTTTTTCACGTTGGAGTGGAAGCCCTTGATTGTGGAGTGTGCTTAGAGTAGGGATGGCTGGGCGGAGTTGTTTGATTGTAGGAATTATACTGATTGTTCCTGACAAATTATGGGAGGAAAATGAGGCGTAATGCCCAGAGTCAATCGGCGGTGTTTTTGCCTGTGGGGGCGTAAGGCTTTGATGAGCTAAAGTCAACTTTGGGCATGATGGAGCTAAGTGATGAAAATAATACCCCATCTAGGTTTTCTCCTCTTTCCCTTCCTCATCCTCTCGATTTAGTTCCGCCAAGTCTTTCCTGTCTTGGTCTAATCTTATTCTTCTCACTTTTTTGTTTATCATTGTCTATCTTCAATTTGTAATTTATTCTTTTTTATTGTATTTTCACTACTCAAGTCACGTCAATCAATTTGTTGGTTATATTTCATTGCTGTCACTCCTATTAGAATCCTCAGTGATATTAACTTTAGACAAATGATTTTGATTATGGTCCTTAGTGTTATCATCATCATTATCCTCATCATCATGATTTTGTCCAGTGATCATTGGTGCCATTGCAATCACCATCACTGTATACCATCAGAAATCTCATCAGTATTTTTACCACCATTGTTATAGTCATTACTAATAAGAGCATAATTAATTCAGGTATCATGATCTTTTGTTTTTTTATCAAGGATACATTGTCAAAATCCTTGGTAGGTTCCTTTTAACTTGAAAGATGCTGTACATAAAAAACAAATGTCATAATCATGATGCAATCACAATTGTCATGATTGTTATAATAGCCATTAACAATGTTATCATCTACAATCCTGAGCAACAAACTACCACATCTCTATTGCTATCACACTGTATGGCTGTGAGCTTGAAAGAGTATCTTATGACTGTCTTGAGACTAGAGGTCACCATCTCTATCTCTCCTTATGACCCATTCTCAATACCTCCGGATGCGCTCCCTATTCCCACTGCGATTTCCCTTCCCAACAATTATCTCCAAATTTAGCCGAGGAAACAACAGAATCCGGCGTGCTGTTTTTCTTCTGGAATAAGCAATTTTCTGCAATTTGCCTCTTGTTTTGAGGGCCCACATTGCAGGGTGGGCGCTGCGGGGATTGAGCGGAGGATCTTCAAGTCGTCCAAAGGCCGCTCGTTAAACCTTCATGCTGTGAGGGGAAGAGATAGTGGAATTGGAAGTTAATGGTTACTATGACGATTAGAGAATCCCCAGGTGGGGCCTCAACAGGTGTGTGATTTGGAGGGTGTAGATGTCACACAGTGCCCATGACAACAAATATCTTGAATTTCTGTCCAATGTTCAACATAAGCTTGCAATTGCTGAATGGTTGTTCACTTTGTTATTGCGACTTCATTTGTTACGTTTATTTCTACATTTTCTTCCTTTGCATAGAATTTCATATCTTGCATGATACATGATCTCTGGTTTAACCTGAATTCATTCCCACTTCCGTAATGTTAAACAGATATCATTTAAAAACCCTGATTTCCTAAATATATGGGTTGATTTTTTCTTTTCATTAGTCATTTGAAAAATTCAAGGCACGTATTTAGATCAACAATTGCTTCTTTTGGTCTGTGCGTATTGTGTTTAGTAGTTTACAGTGTCCATTATTCCTTGTTAGTATTCATATAACTCTTGATCTCGACACACTTACACTCAAGAGGAACCAAAATGGAATGGTTCCCATCCTCGTGCAAGTATTTATCCTGACTTTAATAGAGTAAATTTCAGTGAGGTCAATCTCAAGATCAGGTCATGCTTTCCAGTCACTACATTATGCACTTAGGATAATTAATGAGGGCAATTATATTCAACAATTGGCGAGAAGGGACCTCCCCCCTCAAAAAAATATAATAGAGATAAAGTTGAGTGTAACAAGTTATTGTTGCTGTGGTAGTTCAAAGCAAAAGTTGAACCATCTAAGGTATCACATGAAGAGAAAGAGAGAGAGAAAAGAACAATTTTCATTGGGAAATTAATTCCAAGGGACAGAAAGACAATGTATCCATTAAAAATGAGAGAAGTTGACAGTGGAATTCATAAACGAAATTGGGGAAATGCAATAGGTATAACAAATGCATTACTCTTTAAAAAGATGATTAAGTTATAATTTTTTTTAAAATGATTCAAGTCAAGAAATTAAAAAGCTTAACTTTATACAAAGAGGGAAAAAGGAGAACCCTTGAACACAATTTCCCATTTGAGACACAGAACTAGAGCATTCCGCCCACCCTAGGAGGTTGTAAGGGAAGTTGAGATGGTGAAAGTGAGAAATTAAAATTTGTACAGTGATGCAGATGCTTTGCTCATATTTCTATCGCCTGTTTCCTTTCCTCTGTTTCTGTTTTCTCCTCAGGAGAAATTCTCGCTTACTTTTGACATAAGAGCTTAGAAGAAGTTTGAAATTTCTGGAGCGAGGCGGATGCTAAACTTCTTGTAGAGGATACAAAGGGCATTATCTGCTTGAGAAACCTTCATCAAGTTTGACTTGCCTCACTATTGCTTTATTCTTTCTCTTTCTCTGAATTGATTGTAGGAGATTTCTTTTTGTGATATTGATGAGATGAGATTGGGGTTAGATTACATCTAGCCTTTCTGACTCTTCCGTTTCCACATTGCTATAATCTTCAGCCTGCCAGCAGTCTTACTGTTCCAGTCATTGTCGGCAGTACAGCTATCTCACTTTTCATTCCTATATTTCATTTCAATTGCTGGGATAATCCCCATCCTCCATCCTCCTCCTCCCCTCCTCCCCTGCTCCCCTCCCCTCTGCTTTACCTCGCCCATGATGCCTCTGGTAGATGAGATGCGTTACCGAGGGGATGCTGCGTCTTTTACTTTGCCCTCCTAGGTCGGTCGCCTCAGCCTGGATATTGTACCCCCTCGCTCAGATTACCAATATCCGGCATCGTCGTGGATACAGAACCAAGGAGGAGGAAGATGAGGGAGGAGGAGGAGGATACTCATTTGCAGGTGTTGATCTGGTAGAGTTTTCCATCTCATACTCTTATCCAGATAAAAAGAAATCTGATTTATAGATTCGTCTTTGGAATTCATGATGCTGCACAAGAAGAAAAAAAGGTTGCTTTGTTATAAAGTTTGTATGAAATTCACCTTCATTGACATTGAATAGCAGTATTTCTAAAATGAGCATTCAAATTCATAGAAATCTCTTGAGACCCAAGCTTTTATAATGGTTAGGTTAATAAAGCGATGTGAGAGGTATGAAAACAAGTTGATGCCCAGGTATTGATCCAGTGAATAAGATCTTTATTTTGCATCTAATTCATACTTGCATTTTTAGCATGAAGATGAAGTAAACATCAATAAGAGAATAAGGCAGAGAAGGAATAGGAGGGCAAGGAGGCAAAGCAAAAAAGATGAAGAAGAAAGTGGAGGAGATGAAGGAGGAGGAGGAGGAGAAGGAGAAGGATAAGAAGAAGGAGAATAAGGAGAAGGAGAAGAAGAAGGAGAAGGAGAAGAAGAAGGAGGAGGAGGAGGAGGGAGAAGGAGGAAGAAGAAGAAGAAGAGGAGAATAGAGGGGGTCAGGAGGAAGACATCATGCCCCTAAAAACTGGGTCTTGAGAGAGTAGAGGCAGGAGGAGGAGGAGGGGAAAGGTGGGAAAGATGAAACGTAGGCCTGGGAGGTAAATCTGAAATTATATCATCAATTTTGTCAGATATGACCCTCGAGGATTACTAGGGAATGAGTAGGGAAGACAGGACGAGTGATCAACAAATATCTAACAGATGAAAAACCAGAAAATTGTAAAATGGAAGAAGATGGAAAAGATGATGGCAGAAAAGACAAGCATCAACAGAAACAAGAGAGAAAGAGAGAGAGAGAGAGAGTTTGAAAGTAAATAATATAATAGCAAAATGAAATACTGGTGGGACTTCATTCTTTGTTAAAAGATCATTCAGATGACTTTCTACATTTTCTTTGGCATTTGAAATAGAGAAAGTTTGAAAGAGAGTGAAATAGAGATAAAAAGAGAAAAAGATAGAGAAGTAGAGAGAGAGGAGAGAGGGAAGAGGGATGGAGCGAGGAATATGAATAGAGAAGACGGAGAGAGGGTTAGAGACAGAGAGAAACAGAGAGAGAGAGACTTTGATAGGAGGTATGTATTGGAAGATTAATAGGGATGTCGATTGGATGGGATAGGCGCAGAGAAGGGGGCGGAATATCTTATTTCATAGGTTCAAGGTACGATCCCATGTTGCTCATCACTGTCTGAAATTCTAAGGTTGATATGAGAGACCTCTGCCATATCCATTGCCAAGGTCATGTTAATATGAGAACTCAAAGAAGAACAAACAAAAGCATAATTATTTCTACATTTTTTAAAGAGATGTGAAAGAGGAAACCTCAAGACATTGGAAGACATATGAGATGGAAGTCACATATTCCAGATGTGACCGCTCTCTTGAAAAATACTTTGTTTTCTGCCAGAAGGAGCCAGATTAAATCATACCATTTAATGCCCTTCTGGCTTCGAACAGACAATGTTATCCAGCAGGAGATTCAACATAGCAAGAGAGAGATGGGGAGGGAGGGGAAGAGAGAGAGAGCAAGGAGGGGAAGAGAGAGAGAGCAAGGAGGGGAAGAGAGAGAGAGCAAGGAGTGGGGGAGGGGGAGGAGGGAGGGATGAGGATGGAGGGATGATGAGGGAGGGATGATGATGGTAATATTCTGACCATTGAACATGTCCAAATTTTCTTGGGTCTTTGCGTTGTCGACCCATTTCTCCTAAAATGCATGGGAAACGCAGCGTAGCTATATCAATGTCGCTTTGGATCCAATTCAAATTATACATTCACAGATCGATGTCAGCTCGTTTCTCAACTTTTCACTTCGAAATATAAAAGCATGGGCTCAACCAATCGGTGTGACCTAGGAATATGACCTTTCTCTTTTGATATGACCATCGAACTATACTTCTCTCCTCATCTCTCTTTCTTCCATTCAATTTTTTTCTTTCCTTGTATGTGTCTGTTTGTCTGTTTGTCTCTCTCTCTCTCTCTCTCTCTCTCTGAGTCTCTCTCCCTGTCTCCATTTCATCTCTTTTTTTTTCTTCTTTCCTTCTCTTCCCCTCTTCCCACCCTCATTCTCAATTCCCTTTCTTTTCCGCTCTTCTTTGTACCTTCCTTTTTATGTGTCTTCATGATTTTTCTCTTCCTACTTCTGTCTTTTATATTGCTCACTTTTTCTCTATCTCCTTATTCCCTGTCTTCCTGCCCATCGCTCCATTTCTTACTCTTTTTCTTTCAATATTATTTTCCTCTGTCACCCTCATTTCCCTATTCTATCTTTCTCTTTCTACTTTACTCCTTTTCTCTATTCTCTTTCTCCAGACATGTATTTTCCTCTCTATTTCTCTGTTATACTTATGTTTGTTTCTCTGTCTGTCTGTCTGTCTGTGTTTTATCGCGGTCTTTCTTTCTTTGTCTATCTGTCTCTCTCTTTATTTCACTTTTCACATATTAAATCATCTATCAAAGTGTCAATCTCTATCTATAGAGTCTCTCCTTCTTTCTATCTATTTCTCTCTTTCTCTCAACTCATTAGCTTCTTCTTCATTTTATCGCACTGTGGTTTTCAGAGATAATTGGTTATTTTTATTCCGACACCTGTTTTTCAAATTCACTTATCCCACATTTGCCACATTTTATATCAGATTATGGGTTCCATCTTTTCAGATTCTTGTCTTTATTTGTGGTCCAATATCTAGTGCACAATACCTTCTCCCTCAAGAACGAACCTATAGGGGTGCAATCATCAAAATAATTCACTTATTTCTCTCTCAAGAAATATAATCGAAACATATTTTCTTTCAATTTCTGAGATCTTGCTTTCATGGACAGTAAATTAGTCTTCATGAATTGATTCATTCATGTAAAAATTGGGTTTATACTCTGCTGCGCAGCATGAGTTTTTGCATTTATAAAAAGTTTCTATTGGGTTATAAATTGAAGTCAGAAAGATGATGTGTTCATCTTAAATATTCTCCACACGGTTATTTAAAAAAAATTGCTTCCTCTATCGAGATTTCAAGCACAAGAAAATTAGATCATCTTGAAATCAGAAGGTTTCGGGTTTGTGAGTATGAGCAGTTGACAGTGCAGGAATTCAATTTCATTTTTGTATCCTTGGATTAGTTTACTATTCCTTCGTACCACTTATTAGAATGATGATGGGGGTAAGATGTTTGGAAACACTGATTTTCAAAGCTGTAGATTTCAAGTTTTCAAAGAGTTGTTACTCATCTGACAGACACTGAAATAGCATATAATTGATATTATTTTAATCTATGGCTTATCAGCTTTCTGTTGATATATAATTCATCTATTTCATTTTCACTTCTGACATGGTCTGTGATACTGACAAAACAAAATTCTACACAAGTATGAATAATAATATGAAATATGGATGCATCTATGATTTCTTGTAATCCACAGTTCAACATGTTTTGAATACTATTGACATTAGAAACCTCTTGCAATCAATGTTGAGATATATATATCAGCTCAAGCCGTTTCATTGCAGGTATACGATGGCTGCTTGCCCTTTTTATATATATATCTTCTGCTTTGGGAATAATAAACCCAAGTATCATTGGAATGTCAGGAGTAATTTCTCTGCTTTTCATTACATTCAAGATTGATAAATGAAATTCTCCATTTTAGAAATCAATATTTCATCTCCGCAATATTGCTTCAGTTCCCGTTTCAGAAAAGAGAGAGAGAAAAAGTTGCAGGTTTCTGGTAAAGAATAACTTTAAAGAAGAATGATTTGTTATTCTGCAACAGGGCTTCCATATTTCTCTCTCCCTCTCTGACATTTCTAAATGCCAGTTTTCATCAATTGTGCTTGCGTTCAGCCGGCAGGTCCAAGGGAAAGAGAAATAAGTTATATTTAAAACGGGAGAAAACAGGAGACTTGAAATGCAGAAAATCAATCATTTATCCATAACCTTGCATGTGCAAATAGACCTGATTTTGTTCATTTCTCTTTCATATTTCATACTAAGAAATCATTTCCTGACTTCATTTGAGGGGTTGAACATGTTGCAATTGCAATAATTACAATTTACCCCAAGCTATATGCATACATATTCTGGGATAAATAGAATGATAAAAGCAAATGACATGTCACCTAGAAATATGATATCAAATCACTCAGGGGGTATATGTGTTCATTCCTAATGAATTTACAATTAAGAATATTTTGAAATAATTTAAACATGTTTTTTTCTCTTTTTTCTCTTTGTCTCCATCTCCCTCTCTCTCTCTCTCTCTCTCTCTCTCTCTCTCTCTCTCTCTCTCTCTCTCTATCTATCTATCTATCTATCTATCTATCTATCTATCTATCTATCTATCTATCTATCTATCTATCTCTCTCTCTCTCTCTCTCTCTCTCTCTCTTTCTTTCTATCTCCTTGTATCTGCTCAACTGGTCGTGGCACCAATAGGTAAGTGAGATTAATCTTTTTTTAGTTAGTTTAGTACTATATGTTTGTTACTTCCTGTGAAATTGGTGATATGTAGTAAGAGTTTTGTTATCTGTTATAATGAAACATCAAAATATGTTGACGTAATCATCAATTTCTAGACAATTTGTAGTTGTGAGTGAGCTCTCTCTCTGTCTGTCTTCTACCTCTTATTTCTGTTTTTTTTCCTCCTTCCTCTCTTTGTTTACCCCCTCCCTCCATCTTTCTTTGCACCTTACTATTCACTTCCTTTATTTTATTTTCATTCCCCCACCTTGCTTCCTCTTACCCTTTCAGTTCATGCTCTCTCTGTCTCTATATCTCTCTGTCTGTCTCTCCCTCTTTCTCTATTTCTCTCTCTTTCTCTTTCTCTCTCTTTCTCTTTCTCTCTCTCTCTCTCTCTTTCTCTCTTCCTCCCTCCCTCCCCTTCTCTCTCTTTCTCCCCTCTCTGTCTCTCTCTCCGTCTCTTCCTCTCTCCCTCTCTCCCTCTCTCTGTCTATCTCTGTCTCTCTCGCTCTATATAGATATCTTACATAGAAAAGCATTTCAACCAAGTTGCCAAAAATAATTCCCTTTTCCTGATCCAATTCTGGTTCTCCTCCTCCTTACCTTTAGGGTTTGTATATTGGCAGCTCATAACCTTCTAATCCAATCTGCTCATCACAACTCGTCAATTTATCCATACTGTGTTCATGACAAAGCCAGAAGGGAATATGTACACCAATAGTGCATGCTTCATGAAGCATTATTTAGAGTAAGAAAGTAGTAAAGAAGCATGTCAATAACACAAGCAAACATGTTTGCATATACTATAAACGTTTAGAATTGCCAGTCACAAATAATTTGAATAGCCATATGTCCTGGTTTTCCCGGGATATTAAATAAATGAGAAATATGTTTTAATTAACACCCTTCTGTATCTCAATAAATGAAATGTACATCATATATGTTTGGCTTGTTAAAGGTAATACAAAGTTTTGGGAAATTTTGAAAATTGGGTGGATAGTGAATCTTTACAATTTTGATATATTTGGATGCCCCTGTGGATGTATTATAAGCCCTAAAAAAATTAACCCCTAAAACACTTCTGTTTTCGAGAAAAATTGAATATAAAAATTTACCGGTGCTCCCGGTAAATTTTGATAAATTTCAAATAGCGCCTACGGCCGTACAATGGTAGCTGCGACCATGAAAATCTCAGAATATGTAGTTGTGATATATACTTTCCAAACGGGAATAGCTAATCGGTCGATTTTAGTCAAGAAACATTGTTTCGTAGCTAAATTGATATCTTGACCTTGAGAGGGAGCTATACAACATAAAGAGTTTATTATTTATAATTTCATAACTTTAGACTCGATTTAAACCGGGACAACGATCAATGAATATTGTAGGAATACATATGCTTCCAATATGTTAATTTGAACCAAATTCATGACCCCATACCAAAACTTTGTAATACCTTTAAGTGTTAAAGGTTTTTGGTGCAAATATATCGGTGGGATATTCCATGTAAATGATATTTGTAACACTATATCAGAATGTAATATTGCATTCATGCATAGCAAGTAGGTGTTTGTGACCCCATATGTGTGTAGATGGAATTTGTGAGTTGTTAGAAGTTGTAATATATCTGTCCATGAATGATATAGGCTGGAAGTATCATATTCATAGAGTAGAAATGAGAAGAGAGTAGGGAGGCCTTTGGAGAGATTTGGTTTCAAAACCAAATCAAAGACATGGTGATCTTATGAAAATTACAATGTGAGAAAGATATGTTTTTGTGTGAGTCGCTGGAGGTAGAAGATTTTATTGTTGGACGGGTGTACAAAATAAAACAGGATAACACTTTTGACGAGGCTAAACTATGATAATACAAGATTTAAAGCTTATTAAATATTTAACATTGATTTATTATGTGGAAGGTAGTATGGTATACATTACTCCTTTATTTCTGGAGAAACATGTTTTTTTGAGGTCTTTGTGTCTCATGTTCTTTGTCCATGTCTTGCTTCTAATCTGTCAACAGCTTGCTATAAATTGGACTGTCCCTACCAATCAGGGAGATCATATTTAAGCAGCTCATGTCCTACCATGTGCTGTCTCGTGATAAAAATGGTGTGGTCAAATCGTTCACAGATTGGTTTAAGATTGAGGATATGAGAGGAGCAGACATTGCTTTGTTTATAATAATGCATGGAAGATTGTGATGATGTGTGTTTCCATGGTGATAATGATAATGTGATTAGATGATGATGAGAATTATGCTAGTGAAGATTATGATGTTCATTATGATAATGATGGTAAAGCACAAGTATTTGTTAGGCTATGTCAATTCGGATCTAGGCCTTTATTTTTGCCTAAACAAACTGAATCACTGTATTCTACATCTCTATAAATCATATCTGAGTGATAGAATCTATTGACTAAACCCTTCTGTGTGTAACTTCAGAGACAGAAGGGCAATGAGTTGCATCGTACAGAGGTAAGGCACTTCTGGCTCTCTACATACACTGTATTAACTCTTTGTCTGCTTTGATCAACTAATGAAACAAACAGTGAACTGCCATAGTCAACATTTGTCACACATACAATGGTGTATGGAACATACACTCTCCTGTTTACAAGCATAGAAGTTGCCTCATGGAAATCTATCCAGAGGAACATGAGTATTAACATTTGGAGAGTGATGTACATTCAATCGTACATTAGACCAGATGGTATCATGATATCTAACCCATGTTTTTACTCATTTGCCCATCGTCTACAATAATTGACAAGAAATGAGAAATTAGAGGAGGGAAACATGAAATTGTTCTCTGCGACTGAGATGAGGGCAGCATTAGTTTAGCAGATGGGTGAATTATGGGGATGGATGTTTCACTGTAGTATAGTCATCACTGCCGGTAGTTTCATGGTTTAATAGATCATCTACTGAGGACCAGGAAGATCTATGAGCATGAATGTGAGACAATGAGTTAACACCCTTCTGGCTCTCAGCAGATGATATAATATGTTAACCTGTTGACTGCTGAATTGTTTGATTCCCATAGGCTTAATACATGAGCTGCCCGGTTCCGGGAGTCCATGGGCTAAGAGCCTGAAGGGCCTTACCTCATGATGTCAAATGAATTTAAAGCCCTTCTGGTTCTGACTCTATGCAGACAGTATGATATGTAACATGTTCCCATAGCCTTCTTAGAATATGATCACATGAAATCAATCTAAGGCACATTCAACAGCCCTGTGCATCACCATTTGAAATGTGTGAACAGGACATTGACGTCTGAAATCCAACCATGAATTCTAAAATAAGGTATTGAAATTGACCATGAGTTGATTTGTAGAAAGTCTTTGCCATCACTTTAAAGTTAGAACTTTTATTCAGATTTGAATATATCCTACAAGTAGAGTTACCACATAGCCCAGGCAGTGGGAACATGCTTTATAATGAGTATGATATATCACACACAGTAACATGACATGCAGAGATAGTGTTACAATGGACTGAAAACAAGGATGTACTTGTTAATTTATGTCTTGATCATGACGTTTATATTTGTTTGAGATTTGTGTGAGAGAGAGAGGGAAAGATTAGATCAGAGCAGTGTTTTATACAGGGTGTGCAGAGTTGCAGATTGGCAAACTAAGACATGAGTGTTTGCGTTTATTAATGCTCTGTCAATAATCATGACATTATTTACATTGTTAATCATCCGCTGAGAGACAAAGTGGTATTGATGCCATCGTTTAGCAGACAAATATATGTAGGTAATAGTCCCATGCCATCAACAATGCCATTCTGTAGCCTGAAATCTAGAAAAATGGTTGGAAGTTTTTAAACTAAATATAACAATACTCAGTAGGATGTTGAAATCTGAATTAATTTAGCATCTTCTATCATGTCATTACTGATCATAAAATAAATAAACAGTTCCTAATATTCCAGGATAGTAATTGTAAACAAAACTACACTACAATAAGTCATATTTATCAAAGAGAACAGCCAATAACTATCACACAATCAAATTACAATATGGTGATGACATAAAATAAAAAAGTGGGGGAGGCACAAAAATGATGAGCCAGACACGTTCGCAGCGACCATAATAATCGATTCCTCTTTCCATTGGGGGCAGAACATCTGAGAAGTGAGCATCCGCAAGATTCCTATATTCATCCTAGAGAGAATCAAACCGTGGCAGAAATTTGGAATGTTATTGATTTTGTTTTAGTCGGCATGAGAGGAGGATGAGGTTAAACTAAACTATGAAGAGAGAAGAAGAAGCTAATAAAGTGCCTTTGTGTTGTTCACATTGAAATTATATATACAGTACTACTAGAGCAAATGACAAGAGTATTTGTGATGTTTTGATGGGATACCTTGTAGTATTATGTATCATATTTTTATCCAGACTGCGTAATTTTACAGGAATTGGATGTGGAAATACAATACAATTTTACATCTGTTCTTTTTGTGTTCCTAAACAGTTCAACTATTGGTTTGATTTTTCCTCATGAAATAATAAACATTAAATTCCTGCAATTTGCAACAAATTTTCAAATCTAAAGTCATTATCTTCCTTCAAGTATCAAGAGCTTTTTAATGCAAAATATTCTTCATATGTAATGTGATTTTATGTACATATATCCTTAGTTCAAATCAAACGGATCGCTTAAGAAGAAAAAAAATTAGTTCTTAATCAGGGATCACTTGTTTCGGTTAAAAAGAAATCATGCTTTTTGTATTTTACGTTTTTTGAGCTGTCTGTTTTCTCTTTGATGTGAAAGGTGTTTTTACATCGTAGGCATTGCAAGTGGAAACAGACCTGCTTTCATATCCGCCCCTAAACCTAAATGTGAAAGAGAGGTAGAAAAATGATTTCCATTAGGGAGATCAATATTTATTTCTAGAAGTAGGATGCGTGACTGTGAGAGACACCATAGCAAGGCTGCTGCTGCATGGCATTGTGGGAAATGTCTCTAACAAACAACCAGTGGAGCAGAAGTCAGCTTCTGACTTTGGTTTCTGAACATGTCATAATTCATTCCTCATCCCAATGAGGAGGGGCGCTTAATTTGATCAATATTCGTTGGCTGTCAGTTGTTGGTATGTTTATTCTTATGAGCAGTAGATACTAATAGAAGTACATACATATATATCTCTGTAAAATGTTGTACATTTATGAAGGATATTTGAAAATAAAGTAACAAAATTACTACTTGACTTTTATAAGAGACAGAGAGAGATATAACATTATGATACCTAATCTTTAATTGCAAAGATACTTTAAGATATATTCTGCGTAGATGTGTGCCGATTTGATCGACGAATCTGAGACTCATCTCACAGCCATCAACAATTATCTAATGAGACCTGAGTGGATAGTGTTCATAATTGCAAGGTTGATTTTAAAAGAAATTAAATCTTTGCAGCCATGTATTTGATATTAGCAGTTTGGAGCTAGAATGATGTTCATTAACTCATTGTTTATGCAGAGTTAAAGGTACTATGTCCCATTTGCAGGCCAAAAAAATGACAAAGTTAAATTCCAACTGCATTTGAAAGATAATACTAATTTAGAACTTCCCTAAAAAAGGTGGGGCTTGAAAATGTCTTCAAGTGGGAAAATAACAACTATTAGTTGTCAAATCGAATTTAGGGCTATAGAGCCCAAAAGTAATAGTCTTGATTTTCAGACAATTGAACCGAATGGTCATACGTTTTATGCTGCGCAAAGATTCAATCAGTTTAATCTTGGCCATCACAAGAAGTGGGTTATTGATGTAGACAAATGCTCATGTATCCTTTACAACTATTTTCATGTATGTTATTACCAAACAAGAAGAAAAGCCAGTCAGTCACTCAATAGTGTCTGACAGTGAAGTCTAGCAAGTAAACAGGTTTTCTTGCATAATTTGAATATCAGGACACTGCTAACGTTTAAATTTCACAGATAGGACATACATGACATATTCATAATTCCTGCAAAGTTCTACAGCATTTTAGGTTGGCTGCAAAAGGGACATAGTACCTTTAATGCCTTTCTGCCTCTAAACTGACGAAAATGTGCGTGATTTGTCACGGCGATGTCATAACATGTGCATATCAACGACACCGCCTTTAATGAGTACGGCCATGCCGTATACATCTACGGTGACTCAACATGGTACATGTTTATAGGTCCAAGCTGTAATTGAGGTCTAAAGGTGGTGCGCAGGATCAGAGAGGTTTGTTGTCCTAGTACCGGCTTGCTCCCTGTCAAGAAAGCGTCAGTAACAGATACAATGACAGACGACTGCACGCAGCTTGCAAAAACACTCCAACACTAGTCCTATTTGTCTTGTCGCGCTCCGTGCGCATTCTTCTTACGACTCTCTCTCACAGGACGTATGTGTATTACCATCTATGTATTTTTAGGGGAGGTACAAAGAACAAGAAAAAATGGGTTTTAGATGCAGGATGTCTAAAGGAGAGAATGATTTTTGTTTCAAAGATTCCAATTATTTCATCAATGTTTTTAGAAGGTGTCAGCGCTATTGATAGAGAAGTTACAGTTCATTTTCAGTGAAGGTGATGTCCATTTTTGGGAACGTCTATATTAGTGTGTCGCTACTGTTCATGAAGCTGTAGAATTACCATAGCTAAATTCTCTTCTGTACCAATGGACATTAACTTACGGTCATAATTGAGTTATCCCTGATAGACCACAGTAAGAAAATCTTAGATAATGTCAAAAGGAATTAATCTACCCCTCTCTGTATCTCTTTAACCTATTTTTATCCTTCTTCTTTTCTTTACTTTACTTTTCCCCTTTCTTTGGCTTTTACATAACCTCTGTCCTGTCGATTGTTTTCAAACCTATCTAATATGAAATTCCAAATCTCTTACCATTCATCTCTCATCATTCATTGCCTCATTGGTCTATCTCTAGTCTGTTCATACGTTATCACATTCATATGAAACTTGTGTAAAGAAACGTTGTATAAAGAATCATTGTATTGTGAAAAGGGGCATAGAGACTAGTCAATGGCATCGTATGAAGAAACATATAAAATGAATACAAGAAAGCGACGTACAATAATAAAGACAATAAAAGAAAATAAACATCAACTAATGCTTGGGGGATTACCAAACGAAAGTCAGTTTCTGTAAGAGGCTCACCTCATTAGACATAAATAAACATAAATACATAATATATATAATTCAATACCAAGCAGATATAAAAAAAAGACTAATCATGAGATCATACATATAAATAATTATATGTTGTTCAGGTAGTCTGAACAAGGTGTTAGTTATCCCATCACCAGACAGACAGTACCCATCTGTGCACCCCTTGGTATATTTTTATGCTCCTTTCACACCTCTTTATTGGCCCACCTGCATCTCTTTACCCTCCTCGCTCCCACCCCTCCTCGCTCTTAAACCATGTCGCTTCTTTAGACAGCCTCAGACAGTGACAGATCCTTCATAACAGCCAAAATCAGATTTGTTTTCTCAAAAACTTCTGCAAAGCATTCCCGGCACCATTTGCTTATACATTGAGTGACATGTTCATATAATAACAGGATACACAAATACCTTCCAAATGTCCATCTAACAATTTATAGTATTCTTTCTTATTGGAATGAGAACAAATGTGCAATTTATCAGCCCTTATCCATGAAAGACAGCATAAAAACCATGAATCAACTATATCAACCTGTAAAACGAATAATCATGTCGTCGTGGAATCCACGAAGTGGCACAACCCCCCAAAATCGCGTCAAATTCAGTTTTTAGGTTTTTTCCGTTTTGAGCATCTATGAACCATTGTTTTTCTTTTCCCAAAGTTTTGGAATGTAATTATGCTTAATTAGTGAAATAATTAAGATTACCCTAGCGACACGAGCCCGGAAAATCCGATTCTAAGAATCCACGAACTGGCACAAGTGCGCGTGTCGGTGTCCGCTCTGCGATTCTGGCAGAGCGGAAAATCCACGAAGTGGCACACTGTACTGATCCAGTCATCACGGACTCTAAACCTGTCGCTAATCACGGTTATTCACCAACAAAGTTTGTCGATTTAGATCGGAACGACAATGGCTAGAGTTGGTAAGATGTTTACGTTGTTTTAATCTCATTTATGCACAATATTCAGCTCCAAAGAGTGACATTTGGAAGCAAGTTTATTGCTTCTCCAGATTATTGCCCGACCTATACGTTTTTGTGTAGGGTTTTTGTTGTTGTGTAACTTTCTAAGTTAGATGTAAACATGTTACTGTTAGACTTGAAAGTCAATTAATCTTGTTTTTTTCTTCATATAAGTGCTAATATTTTGTCTTTGCCTTGGCATAATTCTGTATCATGTTCGAAACCATTTTCATTCTGAACATTTATTAAGTTATTTTACTAGGTCTATTTAGATCTAGTCTAGGGTCTAGTAGGGAGGCAGGGTCTAGATCTAGAGTCTAGTCTGACTCTAGATCAGTCTAGAACTTAGAAGGATGTCTAGGTCTAGATTCTAGACCCTATTTTTAATTTTTAATGGCCTGGTCAGCTCAGACCTCAGCATAGTATACAGCAGGGGCGGCAATTTCTATTCATAACCGGGAAGGGGGGGGGGGGACGAAATGCGAGGGAAGAGGGAGCAGTGGCGTAATGAGCAAAAACAGGGGGGGGGGTCAGAAAAAAAATCTGCATCACTCTTACATGTTACATGCGCCCCGCAAAAGTTTTCAAGTGGGGGAGTGGGCTGAAGTATTTAAGATCAGGTAGAGTGAAGCAAGTGGATCCTAAATTGGCGTAGGGTCCAGGGGCAAAGCCCCAGGGAGGGTCAAGGCGTGGAGCCCCATGAAGCTTAGGGGCTTTAGGCATTCGATTACGGTAAGATGAGCATCAAGGGGCCTGCCTTATGCACATGGCGGGGTCCAGGGGGCAGAGCCCCCGGAAGTTGGGGGATTTTAGGCATTAATATTACGACCAGATGAGCATCCAGGGGCCTGCCTTAGGGCCCTTGGTGTGGTCCAGGGGGCAGAGCCCCCGGAAGCTATAATGCTAAGCTCTTGAGAACTGTTATTTCCAGTATTTTAGTGTTAAAGTATATTATAAGAACAAACTAGCAGTAGGGCGTAGTAAATGAAAAACTTGTAAACAGAATAACATGGGGCGTGGGTTGAGGGTTTGGTTGAGGACTAATATTGTTTAATTTCCTTTAAACGGTTTTATATCTATTTTACTTGCTACTTACAAAGAACAAGTAACTTTAATCTGTAAATTGATGCTGCATAAATTCTCAAAATGTGAGACTATATGTTGTTGAAGCATCCAAAGGCAAAAAAGGAGAGTTCCTTTGTTCATATTAAGCTGAGATGTATAAATAAAAGAGCACTAGTCGAACTTTCCAAGGTTACGCAAAACATGCAGTACAGCCTAATTGTTGAATTGTTGAATTATGAAATGAAATAATTATATATTTGCATGATTCAATCAGAATATTTGTCAAATAAAAAATAAAGGCCAAACTCTTCATCAACAATACACCATAGTATTTGAAAGCAAAATAAAAACACACTGCGTTCATGTGGCTACTAGCCTGGTAGGTGCACACAAATTACTGTTTAATGTCTGCTGGTTTGAACCTACGTGAATGGCCGTATCATGTTTGTGTTGTTCAGTGGCAATTCTAACAGTGCGGTATCTCAGTGCACGAATGATACTTATAGTCCTGGATCTACGTGAAAGGCACAATATTTGAAAATCAAATTTTCTCAAGTATACAAGCACTTGGAGAGGAATGATTATCATTTAGAAGTCCTTAGTAAGTGTCCCTTTGCATGTATTCAAAACCACCCCAAAAATCTGATAAACAAAATTAGGAGAGGACCAACACTCATGCATTATCTTTAATCACTTTTAAATATTAATACTAATAAAGTAAACATAGGTGGGTCTAAAAGTAATGACTTCTTGATTTGATCTTTAGTATCACTCACAAAGGCTCTCTTAATATTGGGTCAACATTTTGTTGAATAGTTTTTGTATAATATATTTCTTTTGTTAACTTTCTGCAGACTACATCCAACAACTGCAGATGTGTTAGTGCGTTGGGATGATGGAGCAACAAATGGCGTATCTGCAGGAGATTTGCAGTACGAATCTCCTCTACGAAAGGGCTCTACAGCAACTATGATGTGGGAAGGTTTACCATGGGAAGCCACAGCTCTTGGCGTTAATAACTCTGAAGATCAAGAAGACACCACAGAATCGGAGAGTGATGTACCACTGGCCAGTGGCCACCATCTTCCAAGTATGTAGAGTATTATCATACTTATTTCATCATACTGCCTTATAAATATAATGAAGGGATATGTGGATCTTGCTTGTAATTTTTGTTATTATAATTTGTTTGCATTCAACCTTTTGGTATCTTTTATCTTTCAATGGTCTTCCGGCCTGTAGGCAGGAGTAGTTGGAAACATGTATATTGTGCATTTGAATAATTTTTTTTTTTTGGTAGCATTTTATGGTTGTCTGAACCACTTTACTCTAAATTATGAATGTATATGAAAAATTTTGCAGTGCGAATAAAGAAAAACAGGACTCCATATAATACAATAATTTTGCAGGGGAGTTAAACATATGCAAACTTAATTGCTGAAAATCAATATTACATGTGCAAAATGTTACGTTGCTATTAATTTTCATCTCTTTTTAAAAAAAAATTATTTTAAAAAACACATTGCTAAAAGGCCCATCAAAAAGAATTGAGGCAATCATTATCAAAAGAAAGTCACTCAAGACCCAAACACACTTACCATATGCCAGGTTTTTTTTCTTATTCTAGTTCGATACATATAATTTTTAACTTCATTTCAAAACCAGCTTAGTCAATTAATCAATTACTTGCAAATTAAACACAAACTTTATTTCTCTATTTTCAGAATGCCACACAACTATGAGAAAGACAACGGCAGAGCAGCCCAATACATCCATGAACGAGACAATGGCAGAGCAGCCCAACACATCCATGAACGAGACAATGGCAGAGCAGCCCAACACATCCATGAACGAGACAACGGCAGAGCAGCCCAACACATCCATGAACAAGACAATGGCAGAGCAGCCCAACACATCCATGAACAAGACACCGGCAGAGCAGCCCAACACATCCATGAACGAGACAACGGCAGAGCAGCCCAACACATCCATGAACAAGACAATGGCACAGCAGCCCAACACATCCATGACATCAGTTTGGCATCAATGTGACAGTTTTTTCTGCACAGGGGGGGGGGGGGGGGGGGTATGGGCTGCATGTCACATACGTAATTGCCTCCTATGCTTCACTCACTGTTCACAGAGTGAGAACTGCTTGAACCACAATGTTGCATTTTGTTCTAACAGTATTGATGTAAGTTTATTTTATGCAGCTCTACCAGCAGGTATGCAAACACCATTTTTGAGCGTCAAGTAACGCCTGGCTGGAAGGCGTCCCCAGGGAGTGGAGATTGTGCACACAGTGTGTGCGGGCAAGCACTGAATCCAATGACCGGGGTAATAATATATCTGTAAAGTGCTTAGAGATGTCCGAGATGTATTAAGCGCTATATAAAAGCTGAATATTATTTTTATTTTTATTATTATCTCTCATTGAAGGTAGACCTGCGGTACTACATGTACATCCTCTATCATTGAAGGTAGAGCTCAGGTAGACTCGCGTGGTATTGCAGGTCTATGTGCAACCAATGAGAGTGCAATGGACGTTCAAGATGTTCATGATGTACCAGACATGTTTGGCCAAGATCTATTTGATCATTCTGTGCTGCTGTATTTGACTTGCAACAGGTTATCTACTTCCCTCAATCTAAGAGAAGCGAACTGTTTTATAAGAAATTACAATTTCACCATGCATAACCTTGCTTCCAAAGAGTGTACATGTTTTTTGTCACATGAAGGACAGACACGGTGTGGAGCTTGTGAGATAGCTTCAAATCTGCATAAATTTCTTGTAGAAGAAGATGCCAAGGATGTAGATGTCACAGATTAGATGACATGCAGTCAGAAAAGGGGAGTCCCGAGATTGAGGTCCTCTGATGATGGCACATCTGCTAGCAGTTGATTGGATAAACTTCATCATAGGCAATCAGAATAGCCAAAGGTGATTGGAGTAGATAATAATAATAATAATAATAGTGGCTATTTAAATAGCGCAAATTGCAACAAAGCCTCTAAGCGCTATTATTACCCTCGTCAACGGATACACACTGCAATCATTCCTGCACGCAAAGGGCACAATTTCCACTCCCTAGGGAGTATTCCAGCCAGTCGCTAAGGAACCACTTTTTTTTAGAGGGAAGCTGATGAAATTATTCACAAAAATGATAATTAGTTGGATGCTAATAATTATATTGCAACCCTCCTGTTATTTCAAAATGTGCTAAATTAACATGTGAAATGTAAGATGTTTACCGACGTGACCTTCTTTAATTATAATCATATAATGCTTGTGTCAGAAATTGTGTATAATATGTGAGATATGCAATCAGAAATGCATGTTTAGTCAAAGATCGTGAGATGGGAAAATATGCTATACTTGTTTAACAAACATAACACAGTTGGCAATACATCATTTTTGTTATGGTTTATCCCTTCAAACTTAAGCAAATTGGAATTGTCTTCAGTCTGTTATTTTTGCTAAAAAGAATAAAACAATTATTCAAAATACGTTACGTTTCTGCACAAGATAGTTTCTGGAATACATTATGAATATAATCTACTGTAGTTCATGCTATTGTCACTTCACTTATCTTACCATTGCCCCGATGCAGAAAACGATTAATTGTAACTTACAATCGATTGTAACTCTTTCTGCATCGAGGCACATATCTCATAAAACAATATTTACCCAACTTTTCCTTTTTTTAATAATTTGTAGGTAAGTAGAATCAGGCAGGCAGGATAACAATTTATAATAAATTTTGCTTTTTTATTAAATTGTATGAACATTTATAATAATTGAGGAAATTACATCCCCAAATTGTCTCATTAATTCATGTGTTGTAATAGGTATGAATTTGGGTTAGCATATACATATTTAGTACATACAATGTATATTGAATATTCTACACTCATTGATACTGTCCCCAATTTCAGGACTAATGAATACTACTCATGTCCCTCACAATTGTGTATAAGATGAATAGATATTTTACACTAGGCATAAGTTGTACATGTAAATTATATTGAATAGTTTGTGCAGATAATGGAATTTTATCGATAAGAAATATTATATTGCAATTGATTTGTTTTATTACGCTTTAAACAGTTATTATTGTAAATATGAAAAGATGTTTGAATACACATGGTAAGTTATATATTGAATTGCATGTAGTTGAGTTGATTTATAAAGATTGCTAAATTTAAATATATTTATTCATTATGCAAAAATGAAATAGTTGATATGGTAAATTTGAAGTGATATTGAATTGAATTTAATAATAAAATTTTATTTAAAGTACCGTTTCAAGTGTTATATATTTATATATCTTCATGCTTGCTTCTCTATTCAATCCATAACGAATTGCTATACATTTCTTTGCTTATTTGCATTGTTGTCTTCAAATATGTGCCCATCTTGTTATTGTGCTACCATTACTCTTCAAGGTCGCTGCTTTAGATGGGTTAGCATAGATGATTATGGCTAACAGGTTCACATGAACAAAAGTCTGCTAATGATTTTTCAATTAATAATGGTATTGTGTAGGAACTATATAGTTGAGTTGATATATAAAGAATGCTTAATTGAAATATATGTATTCATTTATGCATGAATTTGAAGTGAAGTCAAATATTGAATTGAATTGAATTATGAAATTTATTTAATGTAATGTTTCATGTGTTATTTAATTATGTTTACCTTCATGCTAGTTTTCTATTCAATCCATAACAAATAGTTATACATTTCTTTGCTTCTTTGCATTGTTGTCTTCAAATATGTGCCCATCTAGTTATTGTGCTACCATTACTCTTCCAGGTCGCTGTTTTAAACGGGTTAGCATAGATGATTAGGGATAACAGGTTCACGTACATGAACAAAACTCTGCTAATGATTTTTCAATTAATAATGGTATTGTGTAGTATTGTATTCATAAAGCGAAATAAATTTCAATAAATTATCGAAGAGAAGAGATATCAGAGTAAGTCAATCGTAGCAATGAATTATCATAAAGGTATCGTGATAGGTCATATACTTTTGTTTGTGTAATAGTCACATCGTTGAGGGTTAAACAAATGTTTTATAACGATTTGTAACGTGTAAAAAACAACTTTACTGTAATTCAGTATGAAATGAAGTTACTTTAAATGTTGCATTTAATACATAATGAAATGTTGAAATAAATTCTAGTAAAAATTCATAATCATATCTGACTACTATGCGATTGTGTGTGTGTGTGTGTGTGTGTGTTCATGAGGGGGGGCGGGGTAGACAGATCCACACAAAACAAGCTTGAAGTTCGAGATTGAAGTGAGAATGAATGATAGTGATTATAATTTAATAATTAGTCGCAAGGCTTGGTGATTGAATCAAGTAATATAACTATTCTGAAAAGCTAGAAACATCATCTTAAACGATATATAATATAATAAATAACCAGTTTTCAATTATGTATTAGGAATACATGATTTAATATATTATGTTTAACAAGGAATTAAGGGGGCTTTTTATTGATACTCGTCTTCGAGAATGGAAGTTCAATTGTTCCACAGCGCAAAAATTAAAGGAGTTAATAATGTATCCACCTTTCTAGCATGGAATTTAATATGAGACTGGGAAATTGTATCAATATAATTATATCGAAATTAAATTAACTGAATAATCCTAACAGGCCCCCATGTTCTTGTCATTATCTTTACAAAAGCATTGTTTAAATTTGACACAGAAATTGTAAGGCGATCTTGAATTTCTGACCATTGATATTTCTTGAAGTCTCCACATGGGGTGTTGTTCAAATTATTGAAAATTGGAACAATCATTTTTATGCGAGGGTTGCTTTTATAGCACAAATGGTGGAGGGGCCGGGGGGGGGGGGTTGTTCCCTCAAACCAAAATTGAAGAAAAAACTAATATAAAAGAAAAGGGGGTCAGCTTTGGAAGAGAATACAAAAGGTTTATACCCCCTCCCCCCCCCCCCCCCCCACCCCCCCCTCCCCCTAGTAATGTGCATGCCCCCCAATCAGTCCGACCACGCTACACCACTGTCACAAGTGCATGTGCCACTTCGTGGATTTTTTAATGCGCGAGATCAAGTGTGCTATGCGCGGCACGAGGGCTATGTGCCACTTCGTGGATTTGTTTACGTGCGCGCTGAAAGAATTCACGAAGCGGCACACGTGTGTGTAGCCTTGTTGTGTTATAATTGTACGCATGTCAGATATATATTATGTGTGGAAAGAAAGAGTAGATTCTCTTCTTTCTTTTCATACATAATATGTTCTATTTATCGGAAGTAAGCGCCTCGAATTAGCTGGTTGAAATAAGGCATGATCTTTAATCGCGTTTTATTCCGAATGTGCTTATGCGCTTAGCGGTCGCGTGTGACGGTTCGTGGATTCTTCGACGATGTGTTGCCTTATTTCACTTTTACTAGAATGGTTTTATAGATACACTCTAACCTGTCTTGGGGGGCCACCAGTCTTGTCTCATTCTCAAAAGAAGTATGTGGTTGTAGTACCTGTCTAGAAAGACCACTGTTAGTCTTGTGTGCCCTTCATAGACAGGTTCCACTCTGGCAGGAGAATAATTTCTAACATGGCTGTTTTCAGAAAGGAAGCTGGGGTGTAAGATATAATACTTTTTTTTGGGGGGGGGGGGGACATGCTCAAATACAAGTTGTGTCACCTGAAAATTTAGATGTATCATGTCATCAAATAGGCCCCTAAAACTTTACTTAAATTTGAATCATTCAATGAGAAAAGATAAATTATGTATTTGCAATTCCGTTTTGGTGTCTACTATTATAATATCCTTCTCAAATATATTTTAGGGGGACCTTCTTTTGCTAGATGGCTTGGGAAAGTAGTAAGTGATGTAGCAGGCTGGGATCTGTAAATGTTCGAAATCTCTAACTATCAGGATTCTTGTCTTGAACTTTGTTGATGTATGACTCCAATTGAATTTCCTTCTTTCTATCCTTGTTTCAAGTTGTTTGGTTCGGCACCTCAGAGGGGGCATCTTCACACCCCTCCACCGGTATCCTCTATATCTATCAGCACTTCCCTGTGCCCATATTTGCACCCCTCAGGGGAAAGTCTTGCTCTGGCCCCCTTCCAGGCAGTCTACATCAAGTTCAGTTCAGTTCAGGGATCCCATCCTATAAAACCAGGTCCTCAATAATGACCCAATACCCTGATCAGAAAATTATTTTGGTCCCACAGACAATGTTAATATGTAAAAAGTATAATTAGTACATTTCATTGTGACTTTATTTGACTTTTGTATCTTGTATATATTAATGATATACAAAAAATAAATTTATAACAAAGTCTGTATAAAGGTATTTCAAATTCCTTGGGTAGGGGATAGTATGTTTTAATAGATATCTCGGTCAAAAAGTTACATTCTCCTTTGCTTATACTAATGATCTTTAGTAGAGGCTCAATACATGTAGAAATACAACAAAGAGCTACAATTAGATTGTTATTGATAGATTGTTCTATCATTTTATTGTAAAGGAAAGTAAGTATGCATCATTCAGATCATTATTTATATTGACTAGATATCTGCCTTGTCAGTTGACATTGAACCTGTGACAATAACCCACCACCTTTAGACCAATGAACTTATATGATGTAAATAGGACTCCTGGGGTTTAAAAAAAGTACATGGTTTGTATCATGATGTGGCCAGTTGTGGTCCAGTAAGTATGCAGCATTCAGATCATTCTTTATATTGACTAGATATCTGCCTTATCAGTCGACATTGAACCTGTGATAATAACCTATCACTTTTAGACCAATGAACTTACCCAATATAATAGGACTCCT
>JAVYIG010008679.1:0-86608 GCA_035222895.1 Strongylocentrotus droebachiensis | reverse complement strand
GTTTGGCCAGGGATTAGACCTCCCTTTAAGGTCACTGACAGGTGGTTATCTCATCAAATCAGCTCTCAAATAACATTAAAAAAGGGGGAATCATTGGTGATCAACGGTCACCGATTAGGCATTATTGGCTATATAGAGGGAGCAATTAGTTATAAGTAGTGCAGTGGGGATTTAAAAATAATTCTTTATTCCTTACGTACCACACTGGTGCACGAGATAGTCGTTGTGTTCCCATTACCCGTTCAATTATGAAAACCCATTCCATCCGTTTTACAGGAGTACATGAATGGAATTCAACTTGTAACAAGAAATGCCATCCTTGACTGAGTAGACCCTTTCTTATATTTCTCATTCTCACCTCTTCCCTTTCTTCTCTTTCTCATTCTCACCTCTCCCTTTTCTTCCCTTTCTCTTTCTCACCTCTTCCCTTTTTTCTCTTTCTCATTCTGAACTCTCCCTTTTTTGTATTGCTCCTGTGTGTTTGTGTGTGATTGTGGGTGGGTGCATAAACATGGGTGGTACCTGCTGATAGTTAATGGTCGGTCCTTTTTTTCTTCTTTCCCCCTCTCTCTCTCTCTCTCTCTCTCTTTCTCTCTCCCCCTCCCTCCCCCTTCCTCTCTCAATCTCTCTCTCCCTCTTCTTTGTTTATATATACATTTTTAATAGTTCTCTGGGACTTATGTATTCTCTGGGACTGATTCGTAGATCATCTGAGGTGACCTCTGCCCCTGGATAAGGAAAGAAAGATCACAAGAGTTCAAAATAACAGGAAAATAACACCCACCTTGTATTTGGCCTAGGCCTACCTTGTAAAAATATTGGGAACCTCGCCAAACATGATCTCGCAACAAAGTCTACTATCTTTGCTGCAGGCCTACCTGTACTTCCTCTGCTCTTGGATGAAGAAAGACAGATCATAACAATTCAAAATAACAGGAAATAACCACCCACCTCGTAACGATCTTCATGTGTTTAAGCAGTTAACCTTTTTTTTTTTTTTTGGTGGCATTGTACTATTGCAATTAAACTTTGTTGGTTTTCTTCTCTTTTCTATTTGTGCCAAAAGGCTGTGGATCGCAGTCGTGTAGTTAGCCGCTAAAAAAGGGGACCGCTTTAATCCGCGCCTGCGCGTAACGTATCACGGCAATTATCCCCCTAAACATTTACCCCTGAAGAAAATTACCCACCCCTGAAAATAAATCCAAGGACAACCCCCCCCCCCCCGGACCGCCCCCTCCCCCACTTTTATAATAAATTGGTTTAATAAAAACATTTTTTCGGGGGGTAATTGTCCTCGGGGGGGGGGGGGGGGGGGGGGAGGGGGGTTCCGGGAGGTATTGTCCAAGGGGTTATTGTCCTAGAACCATACGTGCACACTTATGGAAGTGTTACAAAAGAAATGATTTGGTTAAATTGTGGTATCAAATTTAAAGGGAAAGCATTGTTGTATAAAAATTGGATAAAATCGGGTAAATTATTTTTAGGGGATATAGTGATAGGAAATAGATTTTTGACAGTCAAAGAATTGAAAGATAAACTTTTCTATTATGATGGTAGATGGTTGAGTGAATATGCCAAAATAAGAACCACAATACAACAAAAATGGAGGCGAATCATAAAATATGGCGAACAAGTTTATGATCTTAACGATTCCAAACGTAAATCAGTGATATACTCTAATTTGAATCTGAATAGTTTTGAATTATCAATACACTCTATTACTGTGAAAAAAAATATACGGAACTCATAAATTTTATCCAAAAACCATCTAGGGCGGTAGACTTCTGGAACAAAACCTTACAGACAAATTTTTCTATTAAGTGGGATTCTTTATGGTTATTTAAATTGAAATATGCTCGTGATAATCGTTTGATACAATTCAACTTTAAATTTAAGTATAATATTTTACCAACACCTGTTAATTTATTCAAATGGAAAATCAAAGAAAACAATTTCTGCTATTACTGTAAGAAACCTGGTACTATTATACATGTATTTGTTTAATGCGAAAATATTTACCGTTTTTGGAACGTTATTGAAATTTTATTAGGTAACTCCCTTCTGTAATTTTTTTTAATTCTCACCCATTTGTGTTGTATATGGATTTCATGACGCAAAAGAAAATGTTATAGATATTGATTTAATACTTCATTATGCTTTATTTGAAATCTATAAAGCGAGTGTTGGAAATCAATTTAATAAAAATGTAGTAACAAGGATAATAAGCAAATATTTTTTGTTTATGTCGAAATACAAAATAGAAGTAGAGGAAAATAAAACTAAGACAACAGATTTGAATATTACTAAGTGGAAGAAGACAATTACTGATTTACAATCTGCTATCAAGTAAATAGAGATATATAATTTGATTTGATCTCATTTGAACATGTGATTAAGTGCTTTGTTATGAATATTTATGTTCTACGATGTTATCCGTGATTTTATCTGAATAAAGATTTATTTCAAAAAAAATAATAAAAAAAATACGTGCACATTTTAATACCCAGGGCGCTTTCCCAGTTCATGCATATTTCAAAACTGGTTTTCGCCATCTACGTCTTCTTTCGGACAACTGCACGTAAACAAATTGACTTGATTATATGTAAATGACATTGTTAATTCATCAAAATTATTGAAGTTTTCTCTCTTTGCGGATGACACTGCTGTTGTGTTCCCCCATACTAATATATCTCAATTGATTTCCACTGTAAATTCAGAATTGTGTATTTTAAATAATTGGTTCAAATGTAATAAATTGCAACTTAATTTTGAAAAAACTAAATATGTAATTTTCCATCCTAGGAAGAGAAAGGTATTAAGTCACATTGAGGTTGTAAACATTGATGATATTGCTATTGAAAGAAAAGATTGCATTGACTTCTTAGGAGTAACCATCCAAGAAAATTTAGATTGGAAAAAACATATTGATCGTGTCTGTAATAAATTGCTCAAATGTATTGGTGTATTTTATAGACTTAAGGATTTTTTACCCCTCAGAATATTACTTAATATTTATTATGCTATATTACCTTACTCATCTGAACTATTGTACTATAATTTGGGGCAATACTTTCAAATCAAACTTATCAAAATTGTTTATTTTACAAAAGAAAGCAGTTCGTCTGTTGACTAACTCTCATTATATGACTCCAAGCGCGCCACTTTTCGTTAAATATAAAATTATGCCTCTTTTTGAACTGATAAGATTGAATACCTGGATTTTTATGTATAAATATAATAAAGGCGCCCTTCCAGAAGTTTTTTCTAACATGTTTCAAACAAACTCAAAATTCCACACTCATTTAACTAGACAACATCAAGATTTACATAAACCCTTCTCTAGATTCAAGTATGTTCGCAATTCAATTAGATTCACAGGGGTGCATGAATGGAATTTGTTAAGTAGTAACATTACAAATAGCACAACACTATCCAGATTTAAAGTATTGTGCAAGTTACGTTTATTCAGTTCTTTAAATAATCTCGATCTCTCTTCGTAGCTCTTTATCTTGTATTTTTCCTTTCTCTTATATCTTTGCTCCATTCTGTCGTGTGTGTGTGTGTGTGTGTGTGTGCTTGTTATGCGTGCGTGTGCATTTAAATTTATATTTATATTTATATTATAATGTACTTGTATATATAGGGTCCCGACTACAAGCAGTCTTGCTTCTCAGGGACCCTGACCATTATTACTTTTGTATGTTGTTGTTATTTGATATCATTCTTCTATTGTATTGATGTTTTGTATATTTTTGTTGTTTTAAATGGTCAATAAATGAAGGGACTTCCTTCCTATTCAATGTATTCAATTAACGGTAGTCAGCGACTTCATCTCTACATGGTCAGCGCGCTAGCTTTCGCGAAACAGACCGAAGTTCTCCTCACGCTTTGGTTTCGCGTATGTTGTACGCATGTGATTGCTGCGGTCGCGTCGTCCGTAGTCGTATTATACCTGATTGGCCCCGAGTCAGGCCTCGGGAAAGACACGTAGTCTTGTCATGCTACACTCCCTTTAATATTTTGAATTTTCAATCTTGCAATATCTCAATAAAGTTACCCATAACACTCTCTCTCTCTCTCTCTCTCTCTTTCTCACACACTCATACGCACATACACACACACACACACACGCACGTACAGACACACACTCTCTCTCTCTCTCTCACTCACTCACTCCTCTCTCCTCTCTCTTTCTCTTTCACCCTCTCTCTCTACCCCCCTCTCTCTCACCCACTCACTCCTCTCTCTCTCTCTCTCTCTCTCTTTTTTTCTCTCCCCCTCTCTCTTACTCACACTTCTTTCTCTCTCACCTCTCTTTCTCTCTGAATCCATTTTATCGGTGCCTTGGCTCACATCCCAAATCTTCTTCTCGCTTGCCCTCTCTCTACGTCACACCTTAAGACGCATCTCAATAGTCCGTGGTGTCAAATTGCCTATTTAGCAATAGTCGGCTTACTTAAAAGAAACCTGCCACGAATAGTGTGATTTTAATTCTAAATATGCCCACTTTGCTTGATGCTTTTTTCTCATTGATAATATGCGCTTATTTTCCCCATAAAACTGATATATAACATATACAATTGGTTTTTGGTGTAAACCATGTTTGTGGTTCAAAAGGGAAATTGAACAATTGAAATATAGATATTTCATTACGGACACTATGCGAGTATTCCTTATCTATCTCTCCTATAAACGCCAAGTCCTGTAAGAACCTAGTTTTCTCTCCCAAGCTGTATACTCGAAAAGAGATACGTCCCTGAAGTATAGCTCGTAGTGAGATCGGAAAACTTATACCATTGGGCCTCCCCGAGTCGACCGATTGCCTTCACCTGCTAGCCTTAAACTGCCGAACTCCCTCGATCAGCACCCCCACTTCGCCTTCGAATAATTGATGCCACGTACGATCTCAGGTTCGTAGCGTCCTTCGCGAGCAATGCATTTCTTTCTGTCTCTTTTTCTCTTTATCTCTCCTTTTTATATATCTCTGTATCTATGTGACACACACCCACACACACACGCACACGCGCACACACACAGACACGCACCTACATAGAAACCACACACTCCCTTCACCATTTATACGCATTATCCGATTTCTCTTATCCTTCACCTCTTTTTCTTTTTCCTCAGATCCTTTTTACTGTATTTCTAAATCTGTCTTTCTCTCTCTCTTTCTCTCTCTCTCTCTTTATCCGTCACCTTCTCTTGCACTTTCTCTCTCTTTGTCTTTCTTTCTAAATCTCTCTTTCTCTCTCCTTCTCTTTCTATATCTCTGCCCCCTATTCTCTTTGATTTCCCCCTTTCTTCCCCTGCTTACAATTCGATAATTCCTATTTTGTCAGATGACGATCACGGTGATGCAGTTTTAGCATTCTCCTTTACAGTATCTTTATACAGTGACAAGAAAAAAATACATGCTAAATATCAAGGATCCAAACCAAGAACCGTTGGATACTGGAGAGTGGAGATTTGCTCTCAAAAACACAGTTAAAGTCCCCCACTCTGCGTTGTTAGCCTGTCGCTTCGGTCACGTTGATCGTATACCAAAATCTATTTTGGTTTGTTTGACTATATTGTGACGTCACGCTCCATTTCCTTATGAATGTATCGAGATGAGTGGAATGCGTATGTGCTTTTAGGCACTGTTCGATCCGACATTTGCAAAGTGTTTATCATTGCATGACTTCCTTCCATAAAAAGTTCGACTACATGTAAATGGAATATCAGGGGCGAACCCCGATTTTTTTTTATCTGAAGGGGATGGGGGGCAAAGAGACCAGAACAAACTGTGATTACATATTTAAATGCATATTGTTTCTAAGTATTGATTCATCATTTGTTTTATTTAGAAGACTACATCTTCTTCTTTTTTTGGCAGGGGAAGGGTAGGGGTCATCAATTTGTATATACTGACACCAGGCCCTCCTAGAAAACACCACTGACATCATACATGTAGAATAAAGCTTGTCTTTTAATGATTCAAAGAGTCGCTAAACAAGGGTTATTATATCGGCAAGGATTCATATAAGAACAGTTATTCGCATACCAATATAATATAATAGTTATTTATTGTATCTATGAGACTTCAACTCTCTTTTTTGTACATGCTGGCTACTATTATATTATATATAGTCCATTGTTATCATATATATCTTTCATAGCAGTTCTACGAAAGTTCTATCCGATCTCACCTTCTGAAAATAAACAAATATTCTTTAAGTTCCTCCATACAAGACTACCCTTCATAATTTGATTTGATTTGATTTGATTTATTTTTCCACTCAAATATCAACAAATTAAAATGACATATATATATAAACCATACAGTATTACAATATATAAAAGAACAAATAAATTATAAAAGTAACGAAATACTGATAAGTATGTACGTAATAAAATAAGTTTACAGGGGACATTTAAGTTTGAGAATAAGACACAATATTTTATATTGCTTGATATAACTGAGGGGTATAAATACAGTACAGAATAAATTAAGTACTAGACCATCGTCAGCGTGCATCAAATCCTGCACATGTCAGCTTTGAACCTTCATAACTTAATGACCTGAGGTAGTGGTTTCCAATGAAGAGTGGGGGAATAACAGTCCACGATAAAAGCTTAAAGCTTTTTCTTGGCATAAGACTCGAGAATATAGCGATTAACACATCTTTAATGTTGTCTTGACACTTGGGAAGGGGGATGGGGAAAAAGGGGGTGAACAAATAGATAGAGTGCATGAAAAGACGCTTCGCGATGTGTTGATTGAACATCAGGTGGTACATCCGAAGCGATTCAGAGGGCGAGAAAATTATTTTGACATGTATTAATTGCATTCGTCTTATTATGAGTAGTGTGCAAACTTTAGCAGTGGCTTATCCATAATGTTAACGACGGGGGTGGGGTAGAGTACTCCTGAAGAAAGTAGGGGGGGGGGGGGTAAGGGTATTTTAGCATCCCCGACTTTTGACTTGCAAATCGTATTAACTTTTGTACTGGACTTCTAGTGGGGAGGAGAAGGGGGGGGGGGGGGGGGGTGTTAAATTGCATACAAATATCATATGTTTTTAATTTCTCCTCGGGTATACTATTACTGCTTTACAAGTATGGTTATAAGTTGTTGTACCTTATATGTATAAACAAATAACGAAATGATGAAGGAATTAGAAGCAATGCAACATTTTGCATTCGAGAAGACTAAACGCCTTATCAACATGTCATTTCAGAATGTTTAAAACAACTATGGGGTGGGATTTTTTAGGTGATAAAACATGATAAATATTCAGATGTCGTGTAAGAGTTTCAATGCACCGCGAAGGAAGCATCTTCGAATCTTTGTCGATATTCGTTAAGTTTCGTCATGAAGTCTTCGTCCTCCTCTGGTCGTCTTCCGAGCTCGTACATCTTCGCCATCGCCTTCACGATCTCCTTCTTGAATGTGAATTTGATTTCCTCCTCTGTCTTTTCTTCTTTCTTGATTTCGAATTTGATTTCCTCCTCTGTTTTCTCCTCATTCTGCTTCTTCACCTCGAAGACTGGTCTTTCCTTAACTGGTTTCAGGGCCACCTCAGGTGGGAGAGTGCGCAAGGTTTCCATGAGGACTTCGACGTGTTCGAGTAATTTTTCGATGACGGGAAAGGATCCGTAGACGTCATCGATGTCGATGGAAGTGGAAACATGATTCTCTTCGACGCGGGTGACGAGCCCGATTTTAATTTTCAGAGATTCAATCAGTTCCGTTATCTGTTTTAGCATCATTTGGAGGTCGCGTTCTGCTACGGATACCTGTTGCCTACAGAGAGATAATGAACAACCCAGTAGTCCTTAACGTCTGTATTTATCTTATACTTGGAATTATCAAAATATATAACGACTCTTTCTGAAGATCACCTTCAGTAACAATAAAAAGCCCTGACCACAGATGTTGACATATGGGACTACAGACGTATGTCAGGAAATAATAATTGTCAAAGTTGAATCTATTTATATATATGCTCTTAGAATGCAGAGAGCATTTTTATAATATTAATTAAAATAATAATGGGTTCTTGTATAGGGATCATGTCTGTCTGACATAAAAAGGACTCTATATAAATGTTGAGGCGACTGTTTTATGATGATTATAATTGATTGAAAGGGATTGTTATCTAACCTGAGGTCCACCCACTCGTTTCGGAAGGCTAGGAGATCGGTTCGTGCCAAGATTTGAAGAGCTCGTTTTCCTCCTACTCCCGAATTCTGCTGGAGACCGCTCTCTCGGTTCTTCACAAAACGATCTTTGAGTGCTCTGGTCATGTTCTTAAAAACAAACATGATGATGATGATTATGATGATAATAATGCCAGTTTTAGTAGGTGGATTCGTAGCAATAGAAGTAGAAGTAGTAGTACTCGAAGTAATACAATAATAATAATACGATCAATAATAATAATAATGTTAATAATGATAGTAATAGTACAATAATGATGATGAAAATGATGATAATGTTGATAATGTTGATACTTATACGATGATAAATAATGACTACAACAAAATTAACAGCTAAGACATATTGTATAATAATAGAAGACATTAACGCTGTTTCGTCTATCGTAAACGAACTATTTTTAGGCGCAGTATGATGTAAATAAGAAGAAAAATAAAATAAAAACATAATAGTTGATAAATTGTTGAAAATTGAGTTAGCTATGAATATGCGCTGCATATCAATCATGAATTGCGATTTTGAAATACGTGTAGCTCAGTAGCTCAGCGATTATTTTGTTGATCTGAATTGGGTCTTTCAGACGTTTATATTGTATTACACACCGAACTATAAAATGCAAAATAGTCATTACAAAAAGTCGTATTAAACCAATTTTCCAATAGCAGAATATTTTTTTTTACTGTGTGCAAGCCAAGTGAGCAAGTTTCTCATAAGAAGAAAATAATTGTCAGTCATTTGCCTTAAATTCTGCAAAATGTGTGTTTTCAAGTATTTATACGATGGACAAACACATAATTCAACCACTCTCATTTGAAAATGTTAATAACATTATATCAGGTCTTGCAAAATTGAGTTTCAAAAAATGTAAAGCCTACCTGAGATTGCTTGTACTCCTTCCATGCCGACTGTAAGGCCTGCAAGTACAAATAATACGAGTTCATTGACTCCCTATAAGCATGGTATCCATAAAAGAGTTCTGATCAAAGAGTAATCCATCATGCTGTCTGCAAACATTTGCTAAATCTGGACTCAGTGGTTAAAACCCTGCCCTTACTGAGAAACATGCCATTGATCATAACCTAAACCATAGCGCGTTGATAGAGGTAGTTACGCCACGGAGTGTGGGAGAATGAAAGGAGCGTTTATCATTAATTCTATTTCATGTTTACATGTACAATGCTGTATTTTAACCATCATACCTTGTAAATGACCTGCCATTCAGCTTCGGCTGCCATAATGTCATGTTAATAAAACCTTTAATGAATTGAATTGAATTGTTTAGTAATGATAATATTCAATGATAATGTGCAAAGATCTATCCCAGGGGTACGAGTCTAAAGGCGCATGCAAATTGCAATATATACCCCACATTATCATGAGTATTTAGAATTATTTGAAGGATTTGTCTTGCTCATGTACCTCACATGGGTTAGAAGTTTAGATCAGTGTCTAGCTCAATGATATGTTGCAAGGAGTCGAACCGCGAAGTTAACTATTTGATCAAAATGCCGGAGACTTGTCTGCTACAAAACCATGTGTCTGTCTATCAAAGTAACCAAATCATGTAGAAATCTATTTATTGCCCTATGACTTAAACTATATAACACTGATAACTACTGTAGCTTTCGGCGATATACACCTACCGTTTTCTTCCGAGTCTGTGTCTTTTGTTTCTGTTGGCTGCGGGAGCAACAGGCTTTTAGAATAACCCAGAGTTTGTCGATAGATGGCAGTATGTTGAATGGTGGCGGCAACATGATTTCATCAGAAATAAAACTCATCCACAGTTGTGTGCGAAAAAACTTCCATTCTCGATCAGCATTTTGCTATCAAACAGACCATTCAAAAGTATCTGATAATAACATTTATTTTGATAATTATACAGACGAATTCAATTGAAAGTATTTATTCATTTATTTATTTACTTAATTAATCATTTTATTTATTTAGTCATTTATTTATTTATTTGTTTATTTACTTAATTATTTATTTGTTTATTTACTTAATTATTTATTTGTTTATTATGTTTTCTTTAAAATATAGGGTAGTTTCGTTTAGTGCCACTTAGGGCCTGCTTCATAAAAGAGCCCTACCATGAACAAAATCACATAACATAACTTTTTTATTTTTAAAAGACTCATGGTAATGATAATGATAACTTTTAATTGAAAAGAACTAACACTAGATATGTGATCTTTACAAAGAAAAAGAAAAAGATTGTTCTGTAATTTAGATTAAATTTAATAAAATGGTACAAGTGACAAATATCTAAATCAAGAGGTGGTTTGGAAATGTCTTTCAAACGGTGTGGTTTAAAAACATGAAGGGAAAGGAGATGTTTGAATTGTCAATTTGTTGACTATTGGTAGTAAGTTGTACAGTTTTGTTGCAAAGAAAGAGTACTTTTTATTTTCTGTCTTAGGTTTAGGTAGGTACAGTCGGTAAGACCTAAAATGTCTTGTGAGGTATATGGGGTTGCATCGAGATACGAGTCTGCTATAAAGGTATGGATGGGTATGGCTGTTGAATAATTTATCAATCAAAATACAATGTTGGAACTTTAGTCATGGCCATTTTAGAGCATTGAGTAAATGAAATGGATACGGAGAGTTTCTACTGAGGTCAAAGCAGCTGCTCATAATAGTTATACTGATTGATAGCAGGTTAACAGAAACAGTTTGCAAAGATCACGATCGCAAAGACTTTCGAGAAAGCAACTTCAGGGCAAATTTAATACCCTGTTGCATTCCATAAAAATCATGTTGGGGTTTCATTGTACGTCATAGTAAAGTTCTTATATTACAATGAGCGATTGACAAATGCAACGAAAGCAGACTCTTATACCCTTTTCAAACTGGCCTGATTTTCATCGGATGCATCCCTTTAGTGTTCAAAGATTAAACAACATTGGCTGGTATTCAACATCAGGATAGCATTTTCTTATATCGTCTACATACCTCTACTGAAGAATATCGTGACGTCATGACTGCGATGAGGAGGTTGAGTAGGACTAAGACTGCGACGAACGAGTAGATCATTAAGATGAAGGCGGGAAAATAGAGATTGTAAGAATCGTCTGGTCTCAAATTAAGGCCCGACTCGGGTTTCTTGAGTAAGCCGAAAAGAACCCAGTAAAGGTTCACTAAGGTAGTCTGTATGCTGAAAAGCAATTTATACAGTACGAGACAAAAGAGGAAACCATTTGTTAAAGCCCCGGTATCTTGAAAACCAAGTGAAGTGGCAGAAATATAGTGGAGCGGCATGATAGTTGATAATGTCCTTTTTAATCTGATATGTTGCTCATCAAATGCGATGATGGATTGTTTCTCATGAGGGTATAATGTCGAAATGGCCTTTGCCCGAATTTAGGATAAATGGTGATCAGGAATATCTTTCTTTGTGTGTGTGTGCATTCAATGAATTCACCCAATGCGTGGGTTGACCATAAATTTAAGTACCGGAGATGAAACGGTCAGGAGTTCTAACCCCGGCAAACCACTAATTTCTCTTGGCATGACATTGATCTCAATTTGCCACTCTCTAGCCAGGTGTAGTAAAATGGTATAGAAATATCGGCTGCTATGAGAGGCCTGGCTGTTTGTATAGGCCCAAGGGGCCCACACAGACGCGCCGAGGGGTCATGGCAGGATGCAACGTCCCCGAGAGCCAGTATAGAAACAGCCAGGCCTCGAATATTAAAGCAGTCGATATATCTTTTATATACCGAATTGACACAAAAATCTACCAATAATTCTTACCTTTTCCTTTTCTTGAGTAAAGATTGATTAAAACATCACAGAAAATCTGAGACACTGTCTATTAATCTTCGTTGGAAAGATGACTGAATATTACAATCATTTGGGAATCGCAGACAAAAAGCACTATATGGTATCCACGCTCGCACAAAGTAAGTTTTTACACGTAAACCATGGGGATCTCATCAACATTTTACTATTTTCCCGGTACCCGGAATCTTTCGGGAATATCACTCATGACTTATTTACCGTTACTGGCATTGCTTGTTTCTTTACATGGATGGCTCAAATCACGACTCCAATTTTGACCAATCAGATGGCTAGATTTCTAAAGAGAGGTATATAATAGCTTTTATATACCTCACTTAAGAAATTCAGCCATCTGATTGGTCGAAATTGGAGTCGTGAGCCAGGCGCGCCTCAGGGTAATGGCAGGATCTGAGCGCGTTCCCTTGAGCATATAAAACAGCCAGGCCTCTCAAAGCAGTCGACATCTAGTCTTTAATATTCCTTAAATCTTGTGAAAACAAAAATAAATAAGGGGTAATACTGGAGCTCATTGAGGGCGATTTACGAAAAATTAAAACTTCTATAAATATATTCAATTTGATCATCGGAATATCTTAAGTTAAACCAAAGATTCGATCATCAGAAAAGTTCTAAAGGTATTAATTAGCTACCAAATCGATATGAATTTGCTTCGCACAATGCGTTACAAAGTCACAAATAACAAAATACACACCTCATATAAAGTAATCGTTTAAAAGGAATTACAAATGGCAGAATCCAAAGAAATATTTCAATATGTATTATGACAAAACTTATGAAAAACGAGGTATGATTTTATTTAACATTCATTTTAAATCGAAAGAAACATTCTGAAATCTAAATTGAGGGGCAAAAACAAAAATCAGTATTTCTTACTCTTGGAATGGGGGTGCGGGACACTCGTTTGGCAGACGTCCCTCTGCCACACATTCAGCGCGTACAGTATGCAGACGATAGCTGGACGCTTGGGTGATCCCCACACCAAAAGCTATGACGATGCAAACGAAAAATACCCCCAGGCGGAGGACATCGCTACCCATGCCGATCACCGACTTCGCGACGACAAAGATTCCGACATTGTTGACGCTGAGAAGATAGAAAGTCCGCACTACGCAGATAAGCACGACAATGCTGTAGAGAGTATGAGATACAACCCGCGGTTCGTTCCATGACGCGAACAACCATGTTGGTGTGACGTCATTGGGCGCGAGGTGGGAATTTGCGTCGGAGTCGGTCGTGTTTGTAGTGATAACTGCGGGTGTTGCCATGTCGGGTTGAACCTCTTGAAACGGGTTTACATGCCTTGTCATTATTCGCTGGTCATAGGTAGTCTGAAAGATAATCTATATTTAAAATCTCAGCAAGAAATGCAATCAGTTTTAATGTGACAGTTTGATCGTTTGTCTGCCTTGGAATGTAGATTGTAAGTTCTCTATTATACAAATTCTGTGAAAATTCAATAAAACTGACATAAGATATGTTAATACTTCCCTTGATATTCCATATTATATATTTGGGACATGATCTTTGCGTTTTGCTTCAAGCAATGACAAAATTGCTGTCCAATCAAAGTGTGCATTTAGGCCAATTTTAATTGAAGTTTTTTCTCTCTTATAATTCGTCTGCTAAGAACCAGAAAGGCATTCATGTAAACCCTTTTAACGTTCAATGGTACAGTTAACGTCCTTCTTGCTCTCAGTAATCGAATTGTACATTATCTACTTACGATTAGTCTGCCTATCCAGACCACAAAGAGCGTTGTGTAGCAGATCTTGACCATAAAACTATCAAGAATTGAGAGAGGGTAAGAGCAGAATTTGTCTGAACCTTGGTTGTAGATGAATTTAATGTGTTTCCCAGATATTCCTTGGTTGGAGAAAAGATATAGAACAAAATTGAGAACAAGAAACAAAACAAATACGACTTTATATAATCTTGGTGCAAAGAGGATGATTCGAATCGTGTAGGCTAATCCATGACCATATAGGCTATCAAGGTGCGGGGGTATGGCTGTGATCTGTACACCACCCCTCCGAGAAGTATGAAAATGCCAGTATTCGAAGAACCCGTCACCTCATTCGCGCAGCAAGGTGCTAACATATCCTAATATTCGGCACCGAGTCGCAGCACAGATATGTGAAAATATCTCATCTAGTGCACTTTGACGACGAACACTGGCGTACTGATGGGGGGGGGGGGGGGGGGGGGAGTTGCAGTTGCCCTCCCCCCCCAAAAAAAAAAATTGCTTATTTAGTTGCATACATGTCAGAGCCCACGGAACGATGGGTCTCGGGGGAAGCCCCTCCCCCCTCCATTTTTTGGAAAAAGTATTGAAAGAGAAATAGAAAGAAAGAAAGAAATAGTGACCTTTCAGTGTCACAAATGAGGTATCACAATTACGCTCATCTGACCGTAATTTAATGCCCATGAGATTTCGGGGGCTCCCTGCCCTGGACCCCACCAGGGGCCCTAAACCCTGGATGCTCATATGACCGTAATTAAATGCCTACAACCCCTGAGCTTCTGGGGCTCTGCTCCCTCGACCCACACGCCAAATTTACGCACCACTCCCTTTGCTCGCTACGCTCTGCTAAATTAATCCATACGCCTATACCTGGACAAATAATAATAATTGGCATTGCAGAGGCGCACCATCCCACCCCAGCCATTTGACCGTATTGATGTACTCATCAAGGATTTTGTTTTAAAGTGAAAAATAATATGAATTATTACAATTATTCTACGAACCTATGCAGAAGATAAAGATAGTGATCTCTAGAATCAATGTAATGATGGGATGTGTTGTGTAGTCGTAAACCACCAGAGCTATTACGCATGACATCAGTGTTATATCTGAGCCCACGTTCATATACAGCTTGATGTTTCTAAAACAACAAAAAAAGAAATTCGTACACATTATGGCATTTAACAAAAACAAAAAAATAAAAAATAAAATAAAAAAAAAATCGAAATTAAAAAGTCAAAGAAACGGTTCAAATGTCTCTTTATTTTTTCTTCAAAATTTCAAACTGTCAAAGAATTGTAATGTACCGTTGTTCCTTTTTTCCTCATACCTAGACTTATTAGGGAGAGGGTGAATATTTGAGCTGTAACCCCCTTCTTCAAATAATAGTAATACTAATATTAATAATAATAATAACAATAAAAATGATAATAATAATAATTAATATTAATATTATTATTGATATAATTTTTATCATAAATTTTTTTAAACTTAATTGTATAATATCAAATTTAACAACAAATTTAACTTACGGTATCTTTAAGAATCTGTGTAACGGCTTAGCCGGGTAGATGAGATAGCAAAGAGAAAGCAGAGGATAGCAGAATGTTGCAAGTAACATGAAAATGAAGGACATGGTAGCGCTCTTTCCCTGCATCTCCTCGTAATAGCTATCACTCAGGATGCTCTGCGTGAAAGGATGAATGACGAACTGCAAAATGAAAAAAACATTGGGAATTAAACTAGCACAGAAAATTAAAAATTCAATTGCATTAATTGAATTGTTTGACAATGACACTTGGATAATCGAGCAAGAGTTTATTACTGAAGCTCACGGTTTTAAAAAATCTGTTAAGCAAATAAAAAAAACAAGATTCCTTCATTATCAAGGTTGCAAAGTGATTCAACTAAATTCATTTTATGTTACCCTTTGTTGATGATATCATCAGTATCAAAATAGAATTCTATTGAGACATGACTTGTATTGCGTCAAGCTTCATCGACAGAAAAGACACTTGAAGTAACTTACTGGTTTCTGATTGGCTTTCATCGCAGCTCGTATCTTAGCAACGGGATGCTTGCTCTCACTTTCAGTAAACTTCAAGATAGTTCGAACCTGAAGTAAGATGAAAGAATCGGGAGATAGAGTAGGAGGAAATACTTGTTGATTATGTAGATATTACTAAATCAGTGTGTATAGGCCTAAACATAAATGTGTTTGGGGTTGTATTTAAGGTGCCATACAAATTTCATGAAAACTATGTGTATATTATTATTATTCAATTATTATTTGTATTAGAATCATTATTATTATTATCATTGTTATTATTATTATTTGTTATTATAATTATTATCATTATAATTATTATCATTATTAACATTATTAATATTTTCATTAACATCACCATCACCATCATCACCACCATGTTCATCACCATCGTCATCATAACCATCAATATGATAATAATCACCGACACCATTACCATCATCCATCACCATTACAATCATCACCACCATCATCACCACCATCATCACCATCATCATCATCATCATCACCATCATCGTCCTCATCATCATCGTCGTCATCATCACCATCATCATCATCACCATCACCATCACCATCATCATTATAATCATCCATCACCATTACAATCATCACCACCATCATCATCACCATCATCAGCATCATCATCGTCGTCATCATCATCGTCGTCATCATCACCATTACCATCATCTTCACCATCATAATCCATCATCTTTATCAAAAACAACAAATTCGTCCTACCTCGCTCGAATAATTCGCCTGTCCCACAAAACCCGCCGCGAATCGCTCCACGCGACCCACTATTCTAAGCACCTCCTCACTCACATCCTCCCATCGATCAGCGAGCTCTCTCAGCCGCCGACCTAGCCCGAAGGCAGCATCGAGCGGGTCGCTGAAAGCCTGCACCAAGTAGGCATCGGTTGCTATGGCTCGGTATGTCATGAGCACGATGGCGGTGCCTGTCAGGTCTGCTTCGTCCTGCTTTATCTTAGGCTCTTTCAAAACGGCTCCGGCGTGGAGTAAAAGCTGAATGTGAATTTAAATAGAAATACCGATGTTTCATAAGAAGCTCACAACCAAATAATGATGAGTAGCTTGTAATCTATCCGAATATTAAAGTTACCATGTAATAATTGATGATTAATTGGCAAGAAGGTGTGCAGAATTAATTGCTTTCCAAACCGGAGGGGGGGGGGGGGGGGTTAGGCGTTCTGGAAAATAAGTAAAATCAATGTCCCGACTAAAGCCTTATAGGCACAACAAATAACATGGCAATTGGGAGAATTTACAATTTGTTCGATTTATACAGTGTGCTACTTTATTAGGGAAGACACACAGAATCTCTAAATTCGACAAATCCCTGGTATTTTCATTTTCTGTAATTAGCCCTGAAATTAAAACAAATCAAATTAGAACGGCAACATGAAAAGCATTTTGGCAGCTAAGTCCTTTATATCTAAAGAGTCGTTCTTGACGGATATTATAGTTTGTATATTTAAGATGGTTTTACAATTTGGGAACGAATGATCTTGATCTGCCCATGCGCAAATCCTGATTACGAACTCGCTTAAAGGGATAGTCCACCCCAGGATTTTCTTTAGCTGACGATATAGACCTAATAATACCATGAAGAATGATACAAGTCTCATTAAAATCCATGATCACATAACGAAGATATATCGACTTTTTTATCGAAAATCAGCCGCCCCCCAAATGCAAATGCGTTACATGGGCATGAAACGATCGCCAAAAAATAACCGATAGTATCGAAATTGTGACGTATGTTGCGAGCTGCCTTCTTATTTCGCAGACATTCACTTTCGCTTTCATTCATGATTCGTCGTGTCAGTGCGATAACAGTGTACCGCGAGCGAAAGTGAATGTCTGCGAAATAAGAAGGCAGCTCGCAACATACGTCACAATGCGATCGTTTCATGCCCATGTAACGCATTTGCATTTGGGGGGCGGCTGATTTTCGATAAAAAAGTCGATATATCTTCGTTATGTGATCATGGATTTTAATGAGACTTGTATCATTCTTCATGGTATTATTAGGTCTATATCGTCAGCTAAAAAAAATCCTGGGGTGGACTTTCCCTTTAATATAAAATGAATTGTAAAATGGTTTACGTTATAAGGAAAAGCTTCGGCCCACCTTTACAATGGCGAAGTTGTTTTTGTGTCCTGCAGCCATGAGAGGCGTCATAACTTTGTGATAATCATCATTTTCACAATGGCATTCGATGATGGCCTGCCGCTCGTTCTAAGAGAATGATTATGAACAAATAAGGTCAAAGTAATCAAAAACTTCAAGAATTGATATCTTATAGTAATTTATTCTGGATGTCAGAATGGGTTATAATTATAGCATGGGTTGAAATCGCTGTTAAAATATGGAGGGGATGCATTCACACACACTCAAACCCCACATGCATACATCATCACACACAAACCCTCACGCACACACACACACAATCACGCGCACGCACATGAACACAAGGTTACACTATTTTAGTGCCTTTCTACTCGGACGCTTAATTTTTAAAGTTTAATGTCACTTTGGTTTTCAGTTACGTTCTTTGCATTTATAAGATATATATTATTTTATGAAAATTGAAGTACACAGTCATGGTATGGGGCTATACTTAAATATTGAAGCGCTATACGCTTCAAATTATGCATTCATTTTATATGGTAAGCCCCCCTTTTATTCCTCAAATAATCATAGAAATAACATTGCGGTCACCCATCGCCCTATTTCTTTTGAGTGCTATAGCAGTCCATTTCAATACCCATCAAAACCATTCAAATGAAAAACCTTTAAGAATAGTATTCAATTAAAAAAGAATAGAAAGAATCGGCTTTCACGGTGACTCTTCCAACCGAATAGACATAAAGAATATAAAAATTCCACCTGCCCAATGTATCTGAAATCGTCCTAATATATTGTTGGATTGTATAACTTGCGATTTTATACCACTTTGAAATAGCACAACTCACTCCTCAAAGAAAGAAATTTTAATATTTGAATGGACATTTGTACTAAAGTTCCAAATAACTTCTCCATATGTTCTATTCGTTAATGTCTTCGATGAGCAGAACTGAAACAAATTCTTTATTATTTTTGGTAATAATTACTATATTTCTATATCTATTTTAAAAACATATATTTATTATGAAATAAAAATTGATACTCAAGAAACTGAGGAAAAGAGGACTTGATTTTCTCTAATTTAGGAATCGAGAAAGGAATCGAGAATAACACGTATATTCTTCTTTTTCTTATCTTCAAAGGGCTATGCACCCTATAAAGAAAATGAACAATTACTTTAAATTGTGAAGAATATCAAAGAGCTTTTTAAATGTCATCCTGGAAATAATGTATAATGTGTAAATTTGGGGATTTCGATTCTCTGCATTATTATATTAAAAATAATCTTAAAGGATATGATAAACAGACGTTGATTTTCATAATTATGGATGTATACAAACCTTGCTCAGTGTTTCGGCGTATGTACAGATGCATCGGACAATGTCCACCAGACAGAAGTCAGCTGCTCTCAAAAGGGCGTCACCGAGAGGGATGCCATGGTCCATAAATGTCACTACCATTTCTTGATTGTTGTAGAAAAAAAATGATAAAGCTTAGTTGTTGGTCTTTTTTATTAAAATGTCCCGATTCTAGGTCTATTGTTAGTGAAGTTATTATTATACATTCAGCAAAGAAAGAAGGAGAAAAAGTGAACAATATTTATGATTAAGTTTTTCAAATAAATATTTACTAGAAAATTGGATCATGGAAGGTTTACAGGTTTAATTAACAATAAAGAATGTCCACCTTTTAACCTTAAAAAAAAAATCTATTTCCTGAATGTATTATTGGTGTTGCAGTGGTTTATTAAAGATAATATTATAAAGATACCACCATCAAGATATATAGAGCCACACATATATTTATTATGCTACCAGAGATAGAATAGACAAGGACCCATATGAGAAAAATGTCGCCAGGGAGCCGACGTCCTTATAATCAAATTAAGAGTTACTGACTTATTCAGACACTTTATTGTAGAGAAAATGTAGCGTTTTTCCCCCATCATAAAGATTTTGGCCCGATTCACAGAGGAGGTTTGTCGACAAACCTCCTTTGTGAATTCGGGCCACACAGTTTTAAACATATTGGGTGACAATTGCATTAAAAGTAGTAATCATTAAATTGATAGGGACTAAAAACTCGTCCCCCTTTCCCTCTCCGTATATTCTTCTGTAAATATCAATGTCGGGCCAGATTAGTGGCTGAATTGTTAAACTCACTTCACTTATTTATCTCCCATACCCATTATTATTTGACATTTCATTGCACTTGGGATAACCATTGCTTACTCAGCAAGTTATGGAATGAAATGCCACAATTGAAGCTGAATAAGGTTCCAGTAACAACACAAACCGATATAGGCCCATTCAAATTTCTATACAAATACATCCTTGACTTCAGATCTAATGACCCCGAGAGGGTCACAGCAAAGTACAAAAGAGCGGAGGCTCTTTAAAAACGTTTTAAACTGCAGTGAATTTCTTGAGTGAAAGCCATATTCATTAGGGCATCTTTTAATCTTTTTAGCAAACTATAATATGAAAAGAACCTAACGAAAGGAGGTTTTGTGAGAGAGTCAGATACACAACACTGCAGTCTTTTTTGTCTTCAAAGAAAGAAGAAGAAAAGTACTTTTGACCAGTTCAGTACGCAGGAGGCATTGGTATAGGAGGGTTCATATTTTATGCCCCACTTAAATAACCTTGTCAAGTTGACAGCTTTCTCATTCTCGAACTACCAGAACCTAGCATGTTCTAGCGATGACCCTTTAGGACTAACGTACATGACATTCATTCTATATTAACTTAAAATGTTTAAAATGTTTAAAGGCTTAACTTTACAAAATCCTACCAATAGGGTTAATGTACAAAAACGTCGAAGACCTAGGGTTAGAGTTAAGGTTAGGGTTAGGGTTAGAGTTGGTCAATGTTTGTGGTGGGGCTTTAGGGACTTTTTAGATTTGCATGGACTGCTACGTGTGACGTCCTTTTAAGGCGGACGTCACACGTAGCAGTCCACTATGTCGACGTGCAAATCTAAAAGTCCCTATTCTAAAGTTGCTTAGATCTAAAAGTTAGCTTACGAGTGACTCCGATGTTGATGGCATGTGCATAGACAGACCGACCGTCCTTGTCTCTATAGTCCCAGTCCAGACCAAAATCATCAGGTCTAGAGAGCAGGGTCTTTACGAGGAACAAGTCTAACGATTCGATTGTCTCAAATAGCTTCTGACGGTGTAACTTCACGAATGCCATTATAGCCTGCTGTATGTCTTCAATGTTCCAGTTTTTATTTCCTTGAGAGACAATTTATCGCTTCCTCGAGAAAAGATATAACAACTGCCCTCCACAATAGTATCATCTCATGATTCTCTTTGATTCTTTTTTAATGTTCATGGAAGATAAAAGCACAAAAGTTGGGTTACATCGATGAAGAAGTTTCAGTCATATCGAAAAATTTGTAAACAATAGCAAAACATATTTGTTGTTTTCTACATGCGATTCTCTTATATTCTTTCATTAAGTCTGTAATTTCACAAAAGAAACAGAAGACAACACGCAATAAACAAAGATATTCCTCACAAAGCAGAGTAGTATACGATGAAAATGGGTGCTTTATTCCTCTGACTCGTAAATTTGTTTCCAGACACCTACATAATTTCAGTCAATCAAAGATGTGCTGCAAATAAAATTGTGGCAAATTTACACATCCTGCTCCAACAGGGTTTTAAATCATACAATGGATATGACACACGAAGCATGTCCCTCATCCACATTGCATGTGCTCCATTTGATGGAATATTATACAAGCTTAAACAAGTTCGTCGAAATATTATTCTACTATCTATTCTAGTCAGACCAGTGTTCCTCGTGTCCAATAAGCACTTATCCAAATCATTTCACAGAGAGCAGAAATGCTTTTGACGCAAAGACTCAAGTACTGACACTGCTGAGAAAACACAACACACTGCCTGACAATATTTTCCCTTTTGAACGCTATGCAAATCCGATCGACATTGTTAAGCATGGTGGTGAGAAAAGGTGCAATGAAAGAAGGCATGAAGAATGGGGAAGAGGAAGACAAAATATAATTGTTTGCTCGTATGAATGCATGGCTGGATTAGAATAAATGTGACTATTGAATATTATTTGATCGTCAATACGTGTACTGGTACAATTGTCGGGTTAACTGTGATTCAATGGTGCGGTCTATGATTCATTACAATTTCTTTATTGACAGATAGAAAGAGCCGGAGGAGTTGGCATATAAGAATGAAACCATTATTGGTGTAATTATTGACCTTTCTCACAACAAAACACAAACCGAGAGATGTCAGATGAATTTTGGTTAGTTATAGGCTCATAAAAGATGAAAACTCGACGAATAATAACACAGGCTTGTAATGAAATGGCACACACACGCACACACAAATGTTCGTTGATATTTGATATTCGATATTTGATATGTGTGGCATGATTAACTTTATTAGGGATGTTATTTGGATCTGCAAAGACCGAATTAAAACCCGAATCCCAATTGTTTTATTCAAACATCACATAAGCACCTTTGGCGCAAGTCGATGTTTACACTCTCACAAACAATGCCTCCTGTTCATCCAAGCGTGAACACATGCCACACAAAAATGATACCAAATGATTTGGGATAAAACACTTTTTCATAAGATGTATAATAATTGACTGTTCATAGATAATTTTAAAAATAATTAGCAATTTTCTAGGTGTAAACTTTTGTTGACTCACACTGTAGTGGTTGATACCATATTTCCAGACTGAACATACTTATTGGCGTTGCACACGAGGCGCCATTTGTCAGGCGTAAGGCTGCGTCAGCCAGGGACTGGTGCTGGGTTCTTTGACGTGCCAGGCGAGAAAGACATGATTCTATTATACAAAATGTGACTACAATAATGAATAGTGCTATTAATGCTTTTAATCACTGTCGTATGTGCTAAGTCCCTTCATTTGCTCCTGAGGTTGAATGGCGCAGCTAAACGCATTTGAAACGACGCCTCGTGATCCAACCACTTCGTAATTTCCTTTAGTGTATTTTCCATTTTGTTGGCTTATCTATGTTTGCAAGAAATATTTTATTATATTCTTTGCCTTTGTAAGTTTTTTATAAAAGTGGTGAATAAATTATATTAATTCAATTCAAAATTTGGATAGCATTACACTGATGTTCCGCTGTGGGCCTATCATTATTATGCTTGACTTCGAGAGCGTCTGAAAGACATTTTCCTAAATCAATCACTTCTGTGACTTCGTATCTCCGCCTTAAACACTGCAGGTATACTCTCCGAACCCGACTCAATCTGAAGAAAAAAATGTCTACATCCGTAATGACTTTACAAAGATGACGTTTGTCATGTTTATGCATAAGTTGGCGTACATCATAAGTGTGTAATTTTCGACAATAGAGCGTTAATAACAATCACTATAGAGTAAAGTCAGCAGTACAAAAGTGACATTTCTTTGTCATATCTGGTCCTACTAATAATATAACATGTACGTTACACTCTAAATTACAGGGATTTAAAGGTAAAGACCAGTAATGGTCATGCGATTGCATTGTGAAAGAAACGTTGTGGAATCGATCAGAAAAGGTTGATCATCTAGCATCTAGCATCTGCAAGGTTCTGGAATCATCAAAATGATAAGAAATTTGGCCCATTCTTCGTAAAGTTACAAGCACTATACACAGAAAGATGTATATGGGACTACCCTATCTCTCTCACCAGACCATGAGAGAAATAAATTTACCAAATATATGAATTAGTAGGCGGTTTCCCGGCAAATTTTTTATCATCATGTATTAGTCAAAACATATTCTTTCACATGATTGGTAATGAGAGCTTCCATTTCATTTTTTGAAATTGGGGCGTTGCCAATACTGGTCTTTACCTTTAAATTTAAATCTATAGGATTTATTTTTAAATCTTTCATGTACTGTAGGTAGGGACCAATCGATGTGGATTTAAAATTAATCTTCGCTAGGATTAAAAAGTTTTAATCTGTAAAGGATTAAAAAATAAGTTCAAAAGATTTATATTATAAATCTTTCTAGATTAAAATTAACCCTGATAAAGATTTAAAAACAATCCTTTTTGGGACTTCTTTGTCATGTGACAAAATCTTATCGCCAGGATTGGTCAATTTGCCGTTAATTTTCGGAACTTTTTTTAATCTTTTGGGATTGAAAAAAATATATTTGAAACTCGGATTAAGAACCAGTTTAGCAATCTTTTAAGATTAAAAATCAATCTTTATGGATTAATTTCATTCAAATCCGGCTTAAGATTTAAATTTTAAATCCCTGTAATTTAGAGTGTATAAATAATAGAAGGTCATTTGTGCAGAAATAATCAATACTTTATAATCAGTATAACTATCTCAACAAAGACAAAATTAGGACGGATGTATACCGATCTCACCTGACGTCAGCTTTCATCCGAAGAATGAGCGCAATACATTGTAAAGCTTTAAAATGATGTCTTAACCAGCAGGTGTATCGTGCATTACATGTCAACTTTGACCACAACTGTAGAGTCATACGAGTTATAAGCTACTAGTAATACTACTACTATTACTACTACTACTACTACTACTATTACTACTACTACTACTACTACTACTACTACTACTACTACTACTACTACTACTACTACTACTACTACCACCACTACTACTACTACTACTACTACTATTACTACTACTACTACTACTACTACTACTACTACTACTACTACTACTACTACTACCACTACTACTACTACATATACTTATACTACTTCTTATACAACTACTATACTAGACCAACTACTATGTATACTACTACTACAACTACAATTACAACTCCTACTAATACTACTACTTTTGCAATTGCATCGTAATTATTTATAATAAACACCGATTTCTAGCTACAGAAATTTAGCTTTCTACGTTCCAGAGACTAGCGAGGTACATTTGGCGACCGTTAATAATCACTTCTGATGTGTAGTGAAGCGTATATATGCACAGGGTTACAATTTGGTTTTGTATGGTATCCTTAAAGAGACGAAATAGATACAACTAGTTCAGGTCTGTGTGTGTCCGTCGAAAACTTGTCGTTCTAATTAAATAGTATGAAAACCGGAATCATAGTTCATACAGTAGTGTTTTTTTAATTGGAAATTTCTCTTTTGATGCACTTTTTTTTATAAACTTATGTCATTGTCGCAGTATCAAGGAATATTGGAATACTGTATAAGTAAAAGAAAACCTTTCTGAAAGATCTATGAAGAAGCTCGCGCGTGCGCACACACACATACTCCACACGCTCATAATATACACTCGCACAAGACACCCACAAACTCATACACAAAGATCGTTCAAACACTTTTTCATTTTGGATCTTACCTTAAGATTTGTTTTTTGAGGCCGCCATCTTAGTCAAACATCGCTTATGATTGCGGTCTCATGCACTTTTCGACAGAAAGTCCAGATGATACTTTGAATTTTAAATAATATGTTATAGAAATATTAAAGTTTCGTTATTATATGTTTATATGTAAATATCGAGTAATGAATAGTTTTCCAATTTGTATTTTGAGTTTAGGATTCTATGTTTTTAGTTTTGTAGAGTATTCAGTATTCTTTTCATTTGATAGACTGCATATGTTTATGATGTGGATTCTTCGTACGATATGGTTTGTCACATTCTAAACACCCAGCTAGATATGTTTATTCCCATACAAAGAGACAATAATACTATAGTAATTACAAAAAATCCCCGAGACTTACATGGATATCTAAGTTTATACTCCGGTCTATAAATTGGAAAAATAATCTTTTAAATAATAATGATTTAAAGTACAAATCAAAAGTTACAGACAAAACTAAACATAACATACATCCTATAAAAATACTTTGACTAAAATCATACGTTTAGTAAAGACAAAATTCTATACAAAAATCTAATTGAACTACATAAACATGATATAAACAACACTTGGAAAGTCTTCAAACATGCGATGAATGTGGCAAACAATAAAGCTGTTATAACGGAAATCAAACTCAATGATGAAATTGTACAGGAGCCTGTCAACATTGCTAATAATGTATTTAATACCCACTTTTCCTCCAGGAGGGATAATCTTGCCAAAAATACACCTCCTTCCAATAAACAGTTTACAGATTTTCTTGGTCCACCTAACGAGAGTTCTATATTTTTTACTCCGGCATATATACATGAAATTATAAACATCGTTTCAAACCTAGACAACAACAAAAGTTCTGGCTACGATGATATCAGAAGCGGATCTAGAGGGGGGGTTGGGGGGGTTGCAACCCCCCCCAAAAAAAATCCGGGGACCATTTTTTTTAATCTTATCGCAAGAAAACGCCATTTTCACAAACAGATTTTCAAAAATTTTCCCTACTGTGGGAGGGGGGACACCCCCCTCCCACACCCTCCCCCCTCGCTCGCTCCGCTCGCTTGGACTCCACCCCTGGATATCAATAATGTTGTCCTTAAAGCCATTATTCCATTTATAGTAGATCCCCTGGTTCATAATTGTCTCTGTACTGTACATGGTTACGTTCCCAACTCTATGAAAATCGCCAAAATTATTCCTTTATTTAAAAAGGGGGACAAACTAAACTATCGATCGATCTCCTTGTTATCTCCTTTCTCTAAGATCGTGAAGAAATTCATATGTATTAGAACAGTTGCCTTTCTAAAAGATCATAATGTTTTCTCCAACTTTCAATTTGTTTTTAGGGAAAAGCATAGTACCATTCATGCTTTATTATCTTTTGTGGAGAAGGTAGATCATGCTATTGACAAATTCTCTCATGCGGCTGGTATTTTCCTGGACTTCTCCGAGGCCTTTGACACAATAAACCACGATATATTTACACTCTTATGCAAATGGTTAATTCTGAACTTTCTAAGATTCTACAATGGATTAATGCAAACAAACTCTCACTTAATCTCCAAAAAACTAAATATATGTTGTTCAGTAATATAATTGTGACTCACTGCTAAGCAACATTAAATTCGATGAATTCCGGTTAAAGGCCGTTTCTTATGCTGTATTTGGGGGCCGGAAAGTCGACAATAAACTTTCCTGGAAGTATCATATTGACAACATCTGTAAAACTATTTCTCGTAATATTGGTGTCATGAATAGATTAAAAACTCATTCCCATTCATCTTCCTTAGTTATTTATTTATCTCTGGTCTTACCATATCTCAATTATGGACACCTGTTGTGTGGCAATGCACACCACACTTTGTTAAACAGCATCTAATTATTACACTAGAAAGCTCTTCGTATCATTTGCCTTTCTCATTGTCGCTACCATACAGATCCTCTTTTCTTCAAAAAATTAAATATTGAAAGTTAAAGATCTTTATCTCTTTCAGTTAGGCCAGTTTATTTATTCTAATATTAAGCTTCCTTCCGTTTGTGATGATATTTTCACCCTAAATGAATCCTCTTCTAAGTACCCAACTCGGCATTGTGATGACTTTCATCTACCTCTGCTGAGAACCCTTCTAGCCCAAAACACGTTTATTTTATATACAGCCCCCAAATTTTGGAACTCTCTTCATAATGACATTCAACTTGCCCCTTCACTTAATTCATTTAACAGGAAAATGAAATTGTTTCTTGTACTTCCTTATATCAGTGTATTGTCAAATCATGTCTTGCCTTCTTTAGATCCTTCCCGTCACGTTTTTCTTTACGCTCTATATGTATCGGTCTTATTATACGGTAGGCATTACCCCTGCAGTATGCATATCTGTGACTTACAAATATTAATCAGGAGAGCTTGGGTATTTGTTTCGTGACTATGCCATGAACCAGTTATGGCCTGGTGGTAGAGTCGCTGCCGGCAAACAGTAGATGCAGGTTCAAATCACACTGGCTCCAACAAAAAATTCTGACTTGTTTTCAATTACAGATCGATCAATCGGTTTCTATTTACTGGGTGTAAGCCACAAATATGTTTAAACTATGGGTTTGTATTCCATTTTGGTGATTAAACATGATAAATTTTAATCATATGGCGTGTAAGAGTCTCGATCCACCGCGAAGGAAGCATCTTCGAATCTTTGTTGTTATTCTTTAAGTTCCTTCACGAGCTTTTCGTCCTCCTGTGGTCTTCTTCCAATCTCGTACATCTTCGCCATCGCCTTCACTCGCTCCCACCTGGATTTGGGTTTGATTTCCTTCTCCTTCTTAACCTCGAAGACCGGTCTTTCCTTGACTGGTCTCGGGGCCACCTCAGGTGGGAGAGTGCGCAAGGTTTTCATGAGGACTTGGACGTGTTCCAGTGATTTTTCGATGACGGGAAAGGACTCGTAGATGTCATCGATGTCGGTGGAAGTGGAAACATTTTTCTCTTCGACGCGGGTGACGAGCTCGATTTTAATTTTCAGAGCTTCGATGAGTTCCGTCAACTGTTTGAGCATCATTGGAGGTCGCGTTCTGCTACGGATACCTGTTGCCTACAGAGAGGTAATGAAAAACCCAGTATTCTTCTATGTATGTTTTTATGTTATACTTGTAAATTATCAAAACATTTAACGAATCTTTTTGGAGATCACCTTCAGTAAAAAGCATTACCCACAGATGTTGACATATGGGACTACAAACGCATGTCAGGAAAAAAATAATTGTCAAAACGAAATCACTTTATATAGTGATGCTTTTAGAATGAAGAGAGCGTTTTCATAATAATAATAATAACAATAATAATATCAGAATTGACACTCCTGGCGCTCCTCTGAAGAGCAATACCATTGTTTCCATTGGAACTGTCTTATTCTTCCACATAGGATTACAAATATTTAAAAAAAATATATATTTCACCTTTGAGAGAGCTCACTTTCTTTTGAAAAACAATCACAAAGACCTACAAGAATTCAAATTAAGAGCTCTTTCAATACCAACATGCATTGCCTACGTAAATCATGTTTATCGTTAATATTGGAATCGCCCTAATGTTTCTTGAAAGTCTTTGCCACCGGGGTATGAAAAGAATTGTAAATCAATGTTGAGGCGACTGTTTTATGATGATTTTAATTGATTGAGAGGGAAAGTTTTCTAACCTGACGTCCACCCACTCGTTTCGGAATTCTAGGAGATCGGTTCGTGCCAAGATTTGAAGAGCTCGTTTACCTCCTTCTTCCGGATTCTGCTGGAGACCGCTCTCTCGGTTCTTCACAAAACGATCTTTGAGTGCTCTGGTCATGTTCTTAAAACCAAACATGATGATGATGATTATAATGACAGTATTAGTAGGTGGAGTAGTAGCAATAGTATAAGTAGTCGTATTAGTAATAAAATAATAATAATAATAACTACGATAAAATTAATAATAATAATAATAAATTAATACAATAAATAAATAACAAAACAAAATATTAAGGATGATGATGGTGATAATGTTGATATAAATACGAAGAACAATAATGACTACAACATAATTAACAGATAGAACAATTGCAATAATAAAAGAAGACATTAATACAGTTTAGTCTATCGAAGAAAAAAAAATTCTAGGCGCAGTGTGATGTAAAAAAGAAGAACCATTAGACTAAAATCATTAGTCGACAATTTGTTGAAAATCAAGTTAGCTATAAGGCGCTGTGTATCAATTACGAATTGCGATTTTGAAATAGGTGTATCTCAGCGATTATTTTTTTAATGTGAATAGGGTCCTTCAGACGTTCTAAAGTGTTATAAATTGCAAAATAGTCATAAAAACAAGTCGTATAACCAGTTTCCCAATGGCAGAATAATTTTCGTTACTGTGTGTAAGCCAAGTGGAAATAGAAAGTGTGGGGGAAAAGGAAAGTTTCTCAGAAGGAGAAAATAAATGTCAGTCATTTGCCTTAAAATCTGCGATATGTGTGTTTTCAAGCATTTTAACGATGGACAACCTCAAAATTCAACCACTCTTATCAGGAAATGTAAAGAATGATAAATCAGGTCTTGTGTAGCATAAATTGGGAACCGGTAAAAGATATTAATACGTACCTGAGATTTCTTGTACTCCTTCCATGCCGACTTTAAGGCCTGCAAGTACAAATAATACGAGTTCATTGACTCCCTAAGCATGGTATCCATACAAGAGTTCTGATCAATGAGTAATCAATCATGCTGTCTGCAAACATTTGCTAAATCTGGACTCAGTAGTTAAAACCCTGCCCTTACTGAGGAACATGCCATTGATCATAACCTAAACCATAGCTCGTTGAGAGACGTATTTTAGGTCAACGGAACTCACACTAGTTGTTGGGTTAGAGCCTGGAGCATCGAAATAGTTTTTCATTATCTCACAAAAAATATTTGGTGTAGCGCCCTCTGCAACAAAACTCAACTAATTCTTATCTAAGTAACCAAATCATGTAGCAACTATTTATCGCCCTTATGACTTGAGCTAACCTTGTTATCTACTTTAGATTTCGACGATATACTGTACACCTACCATTTTCTCTTGAGTCTGTGTCTTTTGTTTCTGCTGGCTGCGGGGGCAACAGGCTTGTAGAATAATCCGGAGTTTGTCGATAGATGGCAGTATGTTGAATGGCGGTGGTAACATGATTTCATCAGAGATATAACTCATCCAGAGTTGTGTGCGAAAATACATCCATTCTCGATCAGCATTTTGCTATCAAATAGGCCATTGAGAACAATCTGATAATAAACTTTTTTTTTGATAATTAGAGGAACGATTCAAAATACTCAAAATATAGGGTAGTCCGATTCAGTACCACGGATGGCCTACAATAACGAAATAATATGAAATAAAAGGTTTACATAACAAGATTCATGGTAATGATAATTAAAAACAACTTTAAATGAAACGAGAACACAAACAAAAGACAAACAAAAATTAAAGAAAAAAATTAAATGAGAGTAAAATTAACACTGCACTGTATCCGCGCTCGCACAAAGAAACTTTGTACACGAAAACCAATGGGGATCTCACCAAAATGCATTTATGCGGGCATCTTTTAAAAGACTATTAACCGGTTGGCGGGGCATGGCTAAAACAACTACTCCAATTTCGACCAATCAGATGGCTAGATTTCTAAACAGAGGTATATAATAATAGTTATAACACTGATTGATAACATTTAAACAGAAATAGTATGCCACCTATGTGCAAAGATCACGTTCACAAAGGCTTTCGAGAAATCAACTGCGGGACAAATTCAGTACCCTGCGCTATATCCCATAAGAATCATGCTGGGGTTACTTAATACGTCATTGTAATGTCCGTACACCATTTAGTGGGGATCGTGCAAATGTGTTATAATTTCATACTTGGCTGGGTTTGATATTAAAAGTATATTGTGACATTAAGGACACTGGTTCCGATTTCCGAATAAAGTGCAGTTAATGTCCTCCGCATGTAAAATAGAGAAACAGGTTTGTAAAAAGTATGAGGATATTCAGACATCAAGAAATTTTGAAGAATTAAAGAATATGCAAAAGTATGAAAATCTCTCCCACAGTGGAAAATTAGCAACTCGGGAAAGAGTACGTGATGTCATTTATTCATTATTCATTAGCTTTTCTAGTTTTATTGATACCAAATGAGTTATCGTTTTAGAGTGTACAAAGATTAAACAACATCGGCCGCTATTCAACATCAGGGTAGCATTTTCTTTAATATCGTCCATCCACATACCTCTACTGAAGAAAATTGTAACGACATGCTTGCGACGAGGAGGCTAAGTAGGACACGGCGGAGGATCGTGAAGAATATCAAGAAGAAGGCGGGGAGATAGAGAGTGTAAGAATCGTCGAGTCGCAAATTAAGGCCCGCTTCTGATTTCTTGAGTTTGCCTAAAAGAGCCCAGTAGAGGTTCACGAAGGAAGTCAGTGTGCTGAAAAGCAATTTATACAGAACGAGTCAATAGAGGAAATCATTTTAAGCCCCGGTATTTTGAACGACAAGCGAAATGGCAGATATATAGCGGAACGGCATGATAGTTGATAATGACTTGTTAAATTTGATATGTTGCTCATCAAAATGCGATGATGAAATGTTTTTCATGAGAGTATCATGTCGAAATTTCCTTGGCAGAATCCAAAGAAGTATTCCAATATGTAAACTGACAAAGGTTATGATATATAACAAATGGCATTAATCTTTTTTTAACATTCCTTTTAAATCGAAAGAAGAATTCCCAGTAATTCTCCGGATTCTGCCAAAAGTAGAGGAAAAGCCTGAAAAGAGAATAGTTACGCATCGTTAGGTTTAGGGTCAGGGTTAGGTTTAGGGTAAGTGTGAGATTTAGGGTAAGGGTTAAGGTTAGGTTAAGGGTTAGGGTGGCCGTGAAGGTGATAAATAGTGTGTTACTATTCTCTTTCCAGTCTTTAAACAAAAAATCTACTTCGGGCAGAATCTGGAGAGTAACCGAACCCCCAAACCCCCAAATCTAAATTGAGGGGGGGGGGGGGGGGATATCAGTATTTCTTACTCATGGAATGGGGGTGTGGGACACTCGTTTGGCAGACGTCCCTCTGCCGCACATCCAGCGCGTACAGTATGCAGACGATAGCTGGACGCTTGGGTGATCCCCACACCAAATGCTATGACGAAGCAAACGTAAAATACCCCCAGGCGGAGGAACTTGCTACACATGCCGATCATCGACTTGGCGACGACGAAGATGCCGACACGGTTGACGCTAAGGAGATAGAAAGTCCGCACCACGCAGATCATCACGACAATGCTGTAGAGAGTATGAGATACGACCCGCGGTTCGTTCCATGACGCGGACAACCATGTTGGTGTGACGTCATTGGGCGCGACGTGGGAATTCGTGTCGGAGTCGGTCGTGTTTGTAGTGTTAACTGCGGGTGATGCCATGTCGGGTTGAACCTCTTGCAATGGGTTCACGTGCCTTTGCATTATCTGCTGGTTATAGGTATCCTGAAAGATAACCGATGAATCTTTAATACCAAGATGATAGTTTGACCTTATGTCAGGCTTCGAATGTACAATATAACTCTGAGGCTGTAAAACTTCCGATTCTCTTACGAATTCTGTAAAAATTCAATAAAAATGGTATTGTTGTGGACTCGTCTTTGCGTTTTGCTTGAAGCTATGGGAGAATAAAGTTCCAATATTTTTGATATCCAATCAAAATATGCATTTAGGGCAATTCAAATTGAAGTGTATTCCTCTATTATAATTGTACTTAGTCTACTTACGATTAGTCTGCCTATCCAGACCACAAAGAGGGTTGTGTAGCAGATCTTCACCATAAAACTATCAAGAATTGAGAGAGGGTAAGAGCAGAATTTGTCTGGACCTTGGTTGTAGATGAATTTGATGTGTTTGCCAGATATTCCTTGGTTGGAGAAAGAACAACATTGGGAACAAGAGATAAAACATATACGAGGTAATACAAAGTTTTGGTATGGGGTTATGAATTTAGTTCAAATGAACATATTAGAAGCATATGCGATTTTACAATATTCAATGATCGTTGTAGCGGTTGAAATCAAGTCTAAGTCTCAATTTTGTATAGCTCCCTCTCAAGACTGATATTACTTCAGCTTCAAAACAATGTTTCTTGACTACAATCGACTAATTTGCTATTCCCGTTTGTAAATTATATCAGAACTGCATATTCTGATATTGTCATGGTCGCAGCTACCATGAATTGGCATTTAAATATTTGAAATTTACCGGGAGCACCGGTAAATTTTGATAATTCAAAATCTCGAAAGCAGAAGTGTTTTAGGTGCTAAAATGTATAGTGCTTATGATACATCCACAGGGGTTTCTAAATATATAAAAACTTTAAAAAATTACTATCCATCCAATTTTCAAAATTACCCAAAACTTTGCATTACCTTAATACAATCTTGGTGCAAAGAGGAAGATTCGAATGGTGTAGGCTAATCCATGGCCATAAAGGCTTACAAGGCGCGGGTGGGGGGGGGGGGGGGTAGGGCTGTGGTCTGCACCCCATCCCTCCAAGAAATACGAAGATGCCAATATTACTCACTCGTTCACTTTGCTTGCTCGTAAATTTAGCAAATTGATGGGTGAGATTTGGGCAAGGGGTGTCGTCCCCTTTGCAAAAATTAATCCGTACGCCTATATCTGGAAAACTAATAATAATTGTGCATTGAAGAGGCGCAACATCCTACCCATGTGACCGTCTTTTCGTCATCATCAAAGATTTTGTTCCAAAATGAAAATGTAAATTAATTTGATTCATTAAAATGATTCTTCGAACCTATGCAGAAGATGAAGATAGTGATCTCTAGAATCACTGTAATGATGGGATGTGTTGAGTAGTCATAAACCACCAGAGCTATCACACATGACATCAGTGTTAAATCGGAGCCCACGTTCATGTACAGCTTGATGTTCCTAAAAGAAAGAAATGAGTGGATTTCGTACACATTATGGCAAAAAAAGAGAGATCTGAATCTGAGTCCTAAAACCTATTTGCAGTAGTTTGGCCAGGAGGGATTAGACCTCCCTGCATGATCACTGACAGGTGTTTATCTCATAAAATCAGCTCTCAATTAAAATAATAAAAAGGGGGCTATGGGGACCATTAGTCACCAATTAGACATTGTTTGCTATTGTAGAGGGCGCAAGGAGCTATAAGTAGTGTAGTGTGGCTTTAAAGTATCGGTAAGACCATTGACAACAGCGAAAAAACGGGGAAAATAAAAGTGGATGGAAATTTTAAAAAACGTTTTAAATATTACTATTATTGTGTTTTCTTCAATCTTTCTCTTCCTTTCTTTTTCTTTGAATAATGAAATAGCCACCATTCGGGCTACAGTCGCCTCGTATTCGGACAGCGAGGAGGTATTTTTTGATTTTTTTTTCTTCTTTTCGACATGTATATTATTCATTATACTTTCAGTAAATAGAGATCGAAATTTTTTTTTCGCTCTCTTCGCTTGATTGAGACATTTGTTTTTAAAATTGATAAATTATTCGGGATCCGTTAACTTTGCATGAACTTAATCGTATAATATCAACATTAAGAACAACAGATTTGACTTACGGTATCTTTAAGAATTTGTGTAACGGCTTAGCCGGGTAGATGAGATAGCAAAGAGAAAGCAATGGATAGCAGAATATTGCAAGTAACATGAAAATGTAGGACATGGTGGCGCTCTTTCCCTGCATCTCCGCGTAATAACTATCACTGAGGATGTTCTGTGTAAAAGGATGAATGACGAACTGCAAAATGAAAAAATATTAGGAATTAAACTAGCACAGAAAATCAAAAATTCAACTGCATCAATTGAATTATCTAAGAAAATAAATGAAAATTGTGATAATCGAGCAAAAGTTTATTACAATAACAACATACTACAAAACAAATATTACTGAAGCTAACGGTTTAAAAAAAAAAATCTTATTTTTGTTGATCAAATAAAAACAAGATCCCTTCTTTTCATTATCAAGGTTGCAAAGAGTCTTAACTCATTTTATGTTACCTTTTGTTGATGATTTATTTGTGATATCATCAGTCTATACCACTTTTGTTTGTATAGGCTACCTATGTAATAAAAGAGACAGTTAAGAAAACCAACACTTCACGAGACCGACAGCCTACAAGATCGGCTATGTCACTTATTGTGAGCCGTCAGAAAAGTTGACAAAAGAATAAAACAATATGTATGCTGCATTGAATTCCGCATCAACATAAATTTCAAAGCACCAAATACTAGTATAACATTAGAATTTTGTTAAGACATTTTTTTAATGCGTCAAGCTTCATCGACAGAAAAGACACTTGAGGCGACTCACCGGTTTCTGATTGGCTTTCATCGCAGCTCGTATCTTAGCGACGGGGTGCTTGCTCTCACTTTCAGAAAATTTCAAGATAGTTCGCACCTGAAGTAGGATGAAAGAATCGGGAAGTAGATTAGGAGGAATTGAAGGAAAAAAATATTTACTAAATATGTACATCTCACTAATTCAGTGTGGCCAGGTCTAAACTTAATTTTGTGTGATGTTGTACTTAAAGGGAGTGTATCATGGTAAATACTGGTTAACGCCATCTACGTTTTCTTGTGGACAACTGCACGTAAACGAATGGATTAACTGGGTCGGCGCGCGCTAGCGTTTGCGAAACAGACCGAAGTTCTCCTCACGCTTGGGTTTCGCGTATGTTGCACTCACGTGAATGCTGCGGTCGCGTCGTCTTTAAAGCAGGGCTCCCACTTAGCCGAGTTGGAGCCTAGAGTTGTGGCGAGCTGGCGCGATCTTATGGCAAGCCGTTTTATCATTAAAACATATTTCTTGATATCAAGAATTGAATTCGTGATATCAAGAATTCGATTTCGTGATATCAAGAATTTGATTTCGTGATATCAAGAAATATGTTTTAATGATAAAATTGCTTGCCATAAGATCGCGCCAGCTCGCCACAAGTCGTGGCTCCAACTCGGCTAGGTGGGAGCCCTGCTATACTCGATTGGTCCCGAGTAGGCCCAGAGGAAAGACACATAGTCTCGTCATGACACAATCTCTTTAAGATGCTATACAAACTTCATGAAAAGTATGTATACAGTGTGAGTCCAAAAAAACTTTACACCTAGAAAAATGCTAATAATTTTAAGAATCATTTATGAAAAGTAAATTATTATACACCATATGAAAGAGTGTTTCATCCCAAATCGTTTGGTACCATTTTGGGTGGTATGTGTTCACGCTTGGATAAATAGGAGGCATTGTTTGCGAGAGTGCAAAAATCGACTTGCGCCAAATAATGCTTATGTGATGTTTGAATAAAACAATTGGGATTTCGGTATTAATTCGGTCTTTGCAGATCCAAATAACATCCCTACCAAAATTAATCATGTCACACATATCAAAACACACACAGAGTCACACTCAATAAGTCACACAAACACACGCACACACTCGCACATACACACACACACACACTCGCATAGCAAATTTAGATGTGACAGTTTGGATCGGCCTTCTTGGAAATGGAAGTCTTCTTGGACCCTTCTTCTTTGAACAGACAGTGAATGGGGAGCGCTATCTAAGAATGATAGATGATCAGGTTGTCCCGGCTCTGGATCAGATGGCACGATTTAGGCGTCAGAGAAACGGTCCTTTCAGGCACCTTTGGTGGGCACAAGATGGTGCCCCTGCTCACAGGACAAGGATTGTGATGACCAGGTTGAGAGAACTCTTCGGGAACAGGATCATCGCTCTGAACGAACCTGTGGAGTGGCCACGTCGATCCCCGGACCTAACACCGCTTGATTTTTTCGTCTGGGGTTACCTCAAGTCTCGGGTGTACCAGAGCCCACCTGCGAACCTCAACGACCTACGAGAGAGGATCAGGATTGAGAGCGAAGCACTTGGAAGAGACAGGCGCATGCTTCGTCGAGTGTTTCAGGAGATGCTCCATCGCGCTAGAAAGTGCATCGAAAGGGACGGAGGTCATGTGGAAGAGTAGATGAACGGACAGCTTGCTGGTCACAAATGAAGCTTCAAAGGATCCATGATGATACGCATTTGAATTAACATTATCATCATAATTGTGATGATCGTTAACAATTTGAAGATCAAGTAAAAAAATAAGTATTTTACTCCAAATGAACACCATTATCATATGTTTGTGTGTGTGCGCGTGTCTGTGGGTGGGTGTTTTAGTGTGTGTGTTTCATATGTGCGTGTGCGTGTGTGTGTGTGTGACTTTGCTACTGAAAAAAGCATCTGCAATGCATCTCATTTCATACATTCAATTCATTCTCTCACTTTAATACTTTGGCGCAATTCGATTTTTGCACTCTCGCAAACAATACCTCCTGTTCATCCAAGCGTGAACACATACCACACAAAAATGGTACCAATGATTCAAGATAAAACACTCTTTCATATGATGTATAATACTTTACTGTTCATAAATTATTTTTTTAATTATTAGTAATTTCCTAGGTGTAAAGTTTTTTTTGACTCGCACTGTATATCATCATCGTTATTGTTATTGTCATTGTTATTATTGTTATTATTATTATTATTATTATTATTATTATTATTATTATTATTATTATCATTGTTATTTCATTTTTTTCTTCAATTATTACTATTATCTTTAATATCATTGTTATTATCATAAAAATTATCACAATAATCGTCATCATAACCATCATTATGATAATCAACAAAAACATCTTCTTCATCAATCAACAAGCGGAGTTCTCAATAAACTGATTTCATTGTAAGTAAGCGATTTTCTTGAGCAACTAACATGGATAAAACAATTAATTTTTTTAATGGAGAATATATTACTTTACAATTTTATATTTCGGTGCACGCATGTTACCAGATGGTCTTAGTCTCAACACTGTTAAGGCATGGAGTTACTAGGTTAAGGAAATAGCAGTTCAATTTGCCTTTTTTGGTGCAAATTGTTATCACATTTTTCACGGTCCACCTACTTGCATTCCAACATGTCTTTCAGTAATACCCTGGGATAAGTCCTATTGTTCAATTTATTTTGTATGGTTACACTAGCTACGTTCAGACGGACAAAAGTTACCCTAGGGTAAATGTCGTGTTAAGAGCTAGTCGAGGTAATTATGGCGGCGTATATGGCGGGCCAAGCATGCCACTATCCGTACAACTATACAACTATACGACTATACGTCTATCCAGCCGGCCAATCAGAACGCAGGAAACTCCATCTATACAACTATACCAGTGGCGGTTTCAGGGGGCACAGGGGGCATGTGCCCCCCCCCCCTGATGGTAAAAAAAAAGGGGGGGAGGGGGAAGGGGGAAAAGAAAAAGGGAGAAAAGGAGAAAATGGAGGGGGAAAGTAAAAGGAGAAAAAGAAAGAAAAGGGAAGAGAGAAAGAAGAAGGGAAGAGGGAGGAGAGAAAATGGAAGAGGAGAAAAAGGAGGGGAAAAAGAAGAAAGGGGAGAGAGAGAGGAGAGAAAAGGCGGAAAAGGAAGAAAGGGCGAAAGACGGAGAAGAGAAAAGGGGGAAAGGGTGAATAATGAGAAGGAAAAAGAAAGAAAGGGGGATGATATTATAAGAAGGTGTGTTTTGTTTTTACCCGGAAACGAGCGGTGGAGGGGGGGGGGGGGGGGGGGGGGCACGCACAAAGTTCGGGCTATGGTGATATTTCATATGATCTTCTAAAAAGAATTATACATGTAATTGTTTCACCCTTGACGAATATTTTTAATCTGTCTTTGCAGTCTAGTGTTGTCCCTGATAAGAAAAGGGTTGTTAAAGTAATCCCCATCTTCAAAAAAGGTTCAGAGTATGAATTAGGTAATTATCGTCCAATATCACTGTTGACTTCATTCTCAAAACTTCTTGAAAAGATAATTTATTCTCGCACTATAAAGTTTCTCACCAGTTGTAATATTTTCACCAATCACCAATTTTCACCAACGTCAAAAACATTCAATTGTATGGTGGCCCTGAAGGGACATCGCGAATAGACGAAAATCGCGAATTATTCACGACGAAATTGGCGACGAAATTCACGACGTCGTCAATTTTGTCGCCAATTTCGTCGTGAATAATTGGCGATAAAATTCACGACGAAATTCACGCCTTTTTGTCATTATGCTTTATCTTGCTGACCATTGATAATATGTAAATTGTTATTTTGTGGAATGTGAAACAATAAAAACAAAACAAAACAAAACACATAAGTTTATTCAATAATCCCCGTCACATTCGTCCTACCTCGCTCGAATAATTCGCCTGTCCCACAAAACCCGCCGCGAATTGCTCCACGCGATCCAATATTCTAAGCACCTCCTCACTCACATCCTCCCATCGCTCAGCGAGCTCTTGCAGCCGCCGACCTAGGCCGAAGGCAGCATCGAGCGGATCGCTGAAAGCCTGTACCAAGTAGGCATCGGTTGCTATGGCTTGGTATGTCATGAGAGTGCTGGCGGTGCCTGTCAGGTCGGCTTCCTCCTGCTTCATCTTTGGCTCTATCAAAACGGCCCCGGCGTGGAGTAAGAGCTGATTGTGAATTTATAAGGAATTACCGATGTTGCATAAGAAGCTCAAAACCCACTAATGATCGATAATAATGATAACAATGTGTAAGTTTGCATCTAACAGCATCATGCAATAAAACAATATTGATGATTACATGGCGAGAATGTTTGCAGAAATCAGTCATTATCCTAACCAGGGAAGGGGGAGGCGGGGGATATGAACCATATCAGAACGAACAGAATATAAGGGGGAATAGGGGGAGAATGTACAATTTGTTCGATTTAAACCTCGGGCCACCTTATTAGGGAAGAAACATGAAATCTCTAAATGCGACAATGATCACGGGTATTTTCATTTTGTGTAATTAGGCCTAAACAAGTAAAAACGGCAACATATGAACAGTATTTGGGCAGCAGAGTCTTTATATCTAAAGAGTCGTTATTGACGGATATTAAGCCCCTATTACATAGATTACTATTCTCCATGTCTGAAAAGTCATCTCTGTTGACAGATCACCATTTAACAGATTTTCAATTAAGATGTAAGATACCAATCTTGCTCAGTCATTTGGGAAGGGCTTTTGTTAGTTCCATTATGTATCCTTTTTGTTGTTAAAGCTTAGGCCTACCTCTACAACGGCGAAGTTGTTTTTGTGTGCTGCAGCCATGAGGGGCGTCAAAACTTTGTGATAATCATCATTTTCACAATGGCATTCGATGATGGCCTGTCGCTCGTTCTAAGGCAATGATTATGAACAAATCAGGTCAAAGTAATTAAAAGCTTCAAGTAATATTTTATTAACTAGCAGGACTCGTTGACATCCACGGGTTCACTTCTTTTAGGTTGCACCCTGCATAACAGTCAACGTGTACATTCTTGTGAGCTTTAATGCAGGCCTATTAGTTACTTTTTAATAATGTATCAATACATTGCTCGTAAATGTACACGTTCTTAAAGATATGTAACTCTCAATCTTCTTCCTAAATGGCACCCCCATGTTATTATAAACAAAAAAAATGTTCGTTTACACACAAGCATCCACTCAGAGAAACATGCAGATATTATAGGCCTACATTTCAAAATCAGGGGGGGGGGGGGGGTCAAGCACTTCTAGTATATACGCATCAAAATAATGCATTCATTTTGTATGGTAGCCCCCCCCCCCCCTAACACCATTTGTATTGCTCTTATCATCATAGAAATAACCTTGGGGTCCCACATCGCCCAATTGCTTTTGAGTACCATAGCAGTCCATTTCAACACCCGTCGAAAACATCAAAATGAAAACATTATTCCATTGTAAAAGAATCGGCTTTCACGGCGGATCTTCCACCCGAATAAACAGATATAATATAAGAATTCCATCTGCGCAATGTGTCTGAAATCGAACACATGCTCGTCTTTTTGGTCACCATAATATGTTGTAGGATTTTAGACCCATAACTTGCGTTTTCATATCATTTTGAAATAGCACAACATTATTCCCCCCTCAAAACAACAGACTCCATTATGTTACTGGAAGAAATGTCCATACTTTAGTGACAAATTCTACTATAATTCAAATGACATCTCCATCTGTTCTATCCGTTAATGTCTATGATGAGCACAACTGAAACAAATTCTTTTTTTTTTCGGTAATAATTACTAATATTTCTGTTTGTATTTTTGAATCATACGCTATATACATTATGAAATAATAATTGATATTTAAGAAACTGAGAAAAGGCATTCACTTTAATATATGGGAGAGATCTATGGTAACTATGTGATTTTCTTTTACATCGGAATCGAAAATAACACACCCACGGGAATGAATAAATATATATGTATATTCTTCTTTTCGTCTTCTTCTTCATTCCCCCTTCTTATAAAGAAGATGGAATATTACTATTGATTGCATAGAATAGTAAAGAGTCACAAAAATGTCACTCTGAAAATAATGTGGAACAGTCATGTAACTATTGGGATTTCAATTCTCTGCTTTATTGGATATTACAAAATAATATTTAGAGGACAAAAATAATCTGAAGTTGATTTTTTATAATTATGGTTGTATACAAACCTTGCTCAGTGTTTCGGCGTATGTAGAGATGCATCGAACAATATCCACCAGACAGAAGTCAGCTGCTCTCAAAAGAGCGTCACCGAGAGGGATGCCATGGTCCAAAAATGTCACTACCATTTCTTGATTGTTGTAGAAGAAAAAAAGATAATGCTGGGTTGTTGTTCTTCCTTATCAAAATGTCCCGATTCTAGGCCTATTGTTAGTAAAGTTATCATTATATACTCAGCAAAAACAAACAAAGAAGTGGACACTATTTATGATTAGGGTTTTGAAATAAATATTTACTCTAAAGTTATCTTGCATACATTAAAATAAACATACATTAATCCTCTTTAAGATCAAAACCATTTACGCATGAGTGAGCATAGCCATTTAACAATACACGAGTATCTGGAAAAATTGCAAGATATTGGACATCTGGCCATTCAAATGCTGATGGGCATTTCTAGCTTGTAGAGTACAAACAATCAATTAAAAAGAATAATGAGAAACACGAAAGAAGAGGCATCTTGACCATGCTTTTCAAAATCATGAAGTCCTGAGACGCCAGTTGATATCTAGAGCTCAATCCTCCTCATCGTTTCTCATTCTTTGTTTTCATTATTAAACAAGAATGTATTACAGATGCACATGTTCCTTATCATTTGAATTGCTACTTCCTCTCTTTTTAAAAAAACATTTCGTCTCAATCAGACCTTCAAACGGTTGAATAAATAAACCATTCAAACTTGAAAGTTCAAATGTTGATCTTAACTAATCTCGACGGAGTATTAATAATCATTTAATTTGATATATATTTTATTATATTCTATTGAAGGTTTATATGAAATTTATTAACAATAAAGAGGGTCCTCTTTTTCTTTTTGCTGAGTTTATTTGGTTTTGCAATGGTTTAATATAAGATTAAAGAGATACCATCATTACGATATATGGAGCCACACATATATATATTGTATGATACCAGAGATAAAACAAAACAATTATGTAGCCATATGAGAAAAAATGTTCCCAGGGCCCAGGGAGAAGACGTCCCTCTATCAAATTTAGAGTTACTAACTTATTTAGACACTATCTTTATTGAAGAGAAAATGTAACGTTTTTCCCGATCATAAAGATATATATTTTAAAACATATTGGTTGACGATTGCCGAAATAGTAATTAGTAAATTAATAGGGACTAAAAACTCGTCACCCTTCTCCTCTCCGTACATTCCTCTGCAAGTATCAATGTAGGGCCAGATTTGTGGCTGAATTGTTAAACTCACTACGCTTATTTCTCTCCTATACCCATCATTAGTTAACTTTTCATTGCACTTGGGATAAGCATTGCATATGGGGCTTTCACATACACTCCGGGGCCCGTACGGCGAGTAAAAAAAAAAACGTTTTGGGAATTTTCGGCCGGTGTCCGGCCGGCTCTTGTACAGTTCCTACGGGCGCCGGGACATTTTTCACCCGGCCGTATGGGCGCGCGTGGTGCTGATTTGGTTGCTCCCAATTCTCCCGGCGTTTTTATCTGGCCATTAGGTCGTCAAGGGCCCGCGGGGCACTGTACGGGTCCCGTGCGGGCGGGCTCTGGACGGTGCCCAGATGGCCCCTCGCGGTTTTTTCCCGTAAATTCTCAATGTATAACGGAGCTTTAAATACAGGAGGCACGGATGTTAGAGGAGACATAGTTGAGAACCGCACGGCACCTAGCCGGGCGCCTTGACGACCCCGGCTGGGCTACGGGAGCCATGGGATGCACCTGTTCATCGGACGGAGCCCGAAAGCTTTCCGGCCAGCACCCTTACGGGCCCCTCGCATTTTCACCGGGCAGCTCCAGCGCGCCGCAGAATATGTGACCACACTTGCCGTAGAAATGAAATTCGGAAGGGTCCTGTACGGTCTCTAAAATCCACGGCAAGCCGCCGGGTAGGGAAAATCGTATGGGGCCCGGTGTATTTGTGACCAAAGCATTACTCAGCAAAGTATAGAATCATATGCCACAACTGAAGGTAAATAACGTTCCAGTGACAGCACATACCGATACAGGCCTATTCAAATTTCTGTACAAATACATCCCTGGCTTCAGATCAATGGTCCGAGAAAGGTCATTGTATTGTATTATATTATTTATTCAACACTTTCAAGAAATATAACAATAAAACAATATAATCATGGTAATTACAAAATTAGAATGGCAAAAACTATGCAAATACAAATTTTTGTAGCAATATCCTGAGTGCAATAGATGGCGGCCAGGGAAGAAGAGAGCAAACTTAATTACTGTAACCGTGAAGGTCCCTCCGCCCAGTATAAAAGAGTAGAAATTCTTTAAAAACAATTTTTTTTTGAATAAAAAGGGCTGTCAAATTTTGGAAGATTGTTTTCCTCTTCAGACCAGGGTCAGACGAACCAGTGTAGCGTATCTCATGCAATTTCGTTTTGCTCAAGGGGGAGGGGGGGGGGGGGGGGGGCAGGTAGTGAGCACTTTTTTTATTTTATTTTTTACTGACAATCGTTCTATATTTAATAACTCAAAGTTTAAAAACTTTTTAAAAGTTAGCTTACGAGTGACTCCGATGTTGATGGCATGTGCATAGACGGACCGACCTTCCTTGTCTCTATAGTCCCAGTCCGGACCAAAATCATCAGGTCTGGAGAGCAGGGTCTTTACGAGGAACAGGTCTAACGATTCGATTGTCTCAAATAGCTTCTGACGGTGTAACTTCACGAATGCCATGATATCCTGTTATACGTCTTCAATGTTCCAGCTTTTATTTCCTTGAGAGACAATTTCATCACTTCCTCTAGAAAATATATTACAACCGCCTTTCACAATAGTATCATCTCATGATCCTTTAAAAAAAATGTATGGAAGATAAAACCACAGAAGTTGGGTTACATCGGCGAATAAGTGTCAGTAATCGCGAAGAAGTTGTAAACAATAACAAAAAATCTTTGTTGTTTTCTTCATGAGGTTCTCTTTAATTCCTACATTAAGTCTGGAATTTCACAAAAGAAACACAAGACAACACAACAATTAGCTAAGAAATTCCTAACACTAATGAGAGTAGTATACAATCAAAAGTTTCCAGACACCTACATGCTTTCAGTCAATGAAAGATGTGTTACAACTCAAATTGTGGCAAATTTACAAATCCTGCCATATTAGGGCTTTAAACAATAAAATAGATATGACACTCGCAGCATTTCCTTCGTCCATATTGCAGGTTTCCTCTTAAACAAGACGGTCAAAATTATATTATAAAATCTAGTCATGCCAGCGTTCCTTGTGTCCAGATCCAATAATCACTTCTCCAAATCATTTCACAAAGAGCAATAATGTTTTCGACGCAAAGACTAAAGTATTAGCTGACACTGCTGCGAAAATACAACACACTCCCTGACAATGTTTTCCATTTGACAGCTATGCAAGTCCGATTGACATTGTTTAGCAGTGGCGTAATGAGCAAAAACTTTTGGGGGTCAGGACAAAATCCGCGTCACCACCAAGTAGCATAATGCAGGGCCGGCGGAGCGTCGTCCAAAAAAGGGGGAGGGACACCAACAAAAAAGGGCGCATTCTGGAAAAAAGGGGCACCTACAAAGGGAAACCTAAAAAAACATACACCATTTTAAGACATTGGTGATTGGTATATACCCCTACATCGTCATGATTTGTTTCTTTCTTTACGTGGGGCAAGATACTGCTTAATTATAAAGCAACATACTTTGCAGTTGGGCGTGATGGTCTGTATATTATTTTCGATCGAGCGAAGCGAGCGAGCAAAAATGTTAAGATTGGTGAGGTCCAAGTGTGAAAAATTAGATGGTATCGAATTATAAATAAACCACGTTTGAATGTTATTTGAGGGGTCAATTGCCCCTACACCTCCGCCCCCATCAGTACGCCAGGGTTGTTAGCAAGGTGTCGAAAAAAAGTGCAACAGAAAAGGGCTTGAACTTGGAAGTATGGGGAAAGAAAAACAACAATAATTTATTATTTGCTCATATGAATGCATGGCTGGATCATAATGAATGGGATTATTTATTGTTATTTGATCGTCATTGTACCGATACAACTGTCGGGTGGACTGTGATTCCATTGGTTGGTCTATGAATCTTTTCAATTCTTTATTGACAGATGAAAAGATAAGCGGGCATACAGATATGAAACCAATTTCCGGTGTAACTACAACCTTTTACAATAAAAAAGACACAAACCAATAGTTGAATACTAATATAACCTGCACGTATAATAAGGAAGAATATGTAATTTGTGCAGAAATACTCAATACTTACTTATGAATAATATGACTTTCTCCACGAAGACGAATAGGCCTATCATACCGGTTTCACCTGACGTCAGCTTACATCTGAAGGAAGAGCGCAATAAAGTGTAAAGCTGTAAAATTATGTCTTAACCAGCATGTGTATCGTGTATTGTATGTAGACTTAGACCACACAATTACTGTAGTAGCATACGCGTTGTAGTTCTACTATATTACAACAACAACAACTACTACTAGGCGTCTAGGCCTACTAAAGCATACTACTACTATAGTATACTATTACTATAATAGTATTATTACAACTACTACTATTACTATCACAACTCATATTATATTACCAAATATTCAAATTATGCAAGGAAACCTGTTTACTTTCTAGACTTCACTGTCAGACACTATTGAGTGACTGACTGACTTTTTTCTTCTTTGTTAAAAGCATACATAAAATGAGCTGTAAGGGTACATGAGCATTTGTCTACGTCAATAACCCAATAATTGTAATGGCCAAAATTAAACTGATTGAATCTTTGCGCAGCCAAAAATGTACGAACATTCGGTACAAAGGTCTAAAAATCAGACTATCACTTTAGTGATTGCAATCACTAAAGTCGATTTGACAACTAATGGTCGTTCTTTTCCCACTTAAAGACATTTTCAAGCCCTTCCGCTTTGAGGGAAGTTCTAAATTGATATTATCTTTCAAATGCCGTGGTAATTTAACCTTTTTATTTTGTGGACATAGTACCTTTAACAAAAATTACCATCGCCAGACATTTTAAGAGGTGGGGTATATCCGGTAGACGCCTGCAAAAGCCCCCGACCCCATTATTGAGCTATATCAGCTGGAAAGGTGACCCTCTGAAATAGTTGGAGAAAGTTGGCCATATTCTTTTGTTACATGAATGACCATGGTCAGACATTTTAAGTGATGGGGTGTAGCCGGTAGATGCCCCAAAGCCCCTGATCCCCAATATTTTAGCTAGATCAATACTATTTTAAGGTAACCTGAAAGAATGCTCATCAACGCCACAGTGGTGGTGATGGGGGGATGGGGAGGGTGGAGTGGGTGTGCGTACTACTATGCCCCAACCAACCTGCTTGCAACTACTTATTTGGATTTTTAGTGTACTACCCTGCCTATTGCAATCACCATCTCTCCACCCACACACATACACATCACCAACACCATCGCTTGCACAAGCACCCATCTACATATTTCACCTAAACCCAAATTCACCCAGAAATAAATAGTACTCTTGCAATATGAAATGTAGCGTGAATGACTTCATGAGTAAACGGCATTTAGTAAACAAATACGAAAAAATGAAACAATTTACAGTAAGTAGGTAGGTATCATTTTATATATGATACCTACCTACTTACTGTAAATTGTCAGACTGATTGGGCACTATATTCCTCTTTACAAAACTCCTTCACATTATATGTTTGGTCGCATAGTCACTACTGCAACCATGTACATCAATCTAGTAATGAAGAAGACAAAAAAAATGCACTCCTGCACCCCACCCATTTTTAGTAGATTTGTTTTTGCCAACTCACCTAGAACTATTGCTCATGAATTTTACCCCTAGCATGAGACAAAGGAATTAATTGTGTCACATTGTAATACCAATCATAATCTGAAATCTGACATTTTCATGTCTTAAAATGTCATTCTGTATAACACAACATAACCATTACTTACAATTGTTTACAACCATTCTTTTAAACAATATGTTAATACGTATAGTACTGAACTGCAGTTAACCATTATTTTGAGTGGTGTCAGATCATTGTTTTGTTGGCCATGATTTACAATATACACTGTAAAATGAGTAATAATATTTTTGAAAAACAATATTACAGGAACATAGACAAAAAACATGTTTCAAAATCAAAGGGATCGATGTGGGTTATTTGGAAACTTGCGGAGGGGCACGATTCTCATTAAAGGAAACATAGGTACATTGTTTGAAAAGAGTGCAAAACACCTTTTGAGTCCATTGTAAATGAAAAGAGTCGTATTGAACGATTGGATATAATTATGATTCCATGCAAAATCGTGAAGCACTTTTGTACAGACCCCACACGTTAGTCCCATACATGATTCTGCGTGGCTTTCTATGAGTTCATTTGTCTTAGATCCCCCTTTTGATAATGTGGCGCCTGTTCGTTGTCCCATTGTAAGCCTATTGTGTACTTTCTGTAATTCAGTGCGTGACAAAATAACAAAATCATGAAGTAAAAGAGGCTCCTGGCTTATCTCTTTACAAATAGCTAGACAAAATGTTGAACTCTATCATTTCGAGAAAATAAAAGTCGTTATAAGTGGAATAAAGTGTAGAGCGTGATGAATTGAACATCGAAGGGTAACCCTGTTCTTGATATATTTGGGAAAGAATTTAATTATCAGTCACTCCCAGGAAGCATATAAGAATTAACCTCCCTGCTAAACCAGTTTGAGTTATGCGATGTTTCGCGTTTTTACAACCCACAAGCAAAATAATTACATGGCGTAAACGTGATTTATCTAGTCAAAGTAGACTTGATCACTATGAACATGACAGACAAAGAAAGCGGACAAAATATACAGTTCCTCAGGTAGACAAAGGAACATCCCTTCACTGCTATTATGTAGAAAGGTGAATATGCATGTGACACCTGTTCTACACATTTTTACATAATAGCAGTGAAGGGATGTTCCTTTGTCTACCTGGGGAACTGTATATTTTGTCCGCTTTCTTTGTCAGTCATATTCATAGTGATTACTGGTTTATCCCATTCGCTTATCAAGACTACGTATCAAAATATATAATACCTTCTGTATCGACTGATCACTCCGCGGTTGTATTAGGAATAGAAATAGAGAACAGAAAATTTGGAAAAGAGTATTGGATATTCAATTCATCACTATGCTCAGAAGATATCTTTTCTGATAACCTGAAAAAGAATTGTTTAGAGTGGAAGAATGAGACGAATTTGTTTAACCCTATAACTCAGTGGGACTATTTAAAATTCAAAATTTGCCGATTCTCCCAAGGTATAGTAAAATTAAAGCACAAACTGAAAGGTTAAAACGTAATGATCTAGAAAAGACAATACAGGAATTTGAAAGGTTCGGTCAGTGAAATCACGAATGAAAGAAAAAAAAGATGAATACGAACAGACTAAACAAAAACTAGATGAATGTTACAATAGAATAACGAATGGCATAATCATTCGTTCAAAAGCAAATTGGACAGAATATGGGGAAAAGAATAACAAATATTTCTTGAATTTAGAAAGGCAACGTAAGAATAAGTCTAGTATCCAAAAACTAACAGTGGGCGATAGTGATTTAGATAACGAAGTAAAGATTCTTGGGCAGATAAAATCATTTTACCAGAGTTTATATTCAAAACAGTCAGTAGATGTCCATGACGAAAAGGCTATGAAGTTCTTTAACGTGGACGGGAATTGCTTATCCAAAGAATCAATGGAGCTTTGCGAAGGTAAATTGTCTAACGACGAGTGTTTTAAAGTGCTTTGTGAAATGCCTTCTGGAAAGTCTCCTGGTAACGACGGCCTACCTAAAGAATTTTACGTCCATTTTTGGAAACTCATCTCAGAATCATTGTTGGCCTCACTTAATTATTATTATGATACTCTGCAACTTTCAAATAGTAAAAAACAAAGCATGATTACACAAATATTAAAACCGAAGAAAGATAAGAGAAAGCTACAAAATTATCGACCCATTTCATTGTTCAATGTGGACGCCAAAATATGTTCCAAAGCCTTGGCCGCAAGAACATTGAATGTTTTGGGTGAAATAATCCATCCCGACCAACGTGCACTTATAAAACGGAGGAGAATAAGTGAAGCTATACGTAATACACATGATAATATGTTTCATTATTTAAAAACTGAACAAAAGGATGGTTTTATTATATCGGTAGTGTTCCAGAAGGCATTCGACTCTGTGGACCATGATTATATTTACAGTGCTCTTAATTGAAGCGTTCGGTTTTGGCCCTTCTTTCATTAGATGGATCAAAACGATATATTGTGATATAGAAGGATGTGTTCTAAATAATGGAACATCTACTGGGTACTTCCCTATAAGACGCGGTGCAAGACAGGAAAACACTGACAGTGCCTTAAAAAGGATGTCACGGTGCCTTAAAAGGAGGTAGCAGTCCACTATGTCGACGTGCAAATCTAAAAGTCCCTATTAACGTTTGAAAGTAACTAAAATAATATAGGTCTCTTTTCTCAATCAATACGTCTGTGTGCGTATGGTGTGTGTGTTTGTGTGTGTGTGTGTGTGCGCGCGCGCCTTTGTTTATGTGTGTTGTATGTGTTTATGAAGGCCGTTGATATATCATTCATCTTTTTAATTTTTCAGCTGCCGACATGGTCTTTAAATTAATATAAATATTTAATAAGAACCTCAAAACAGTTGGATAGAGATATGAACTGCATAATAGTAGTAGCAGCAGTAGTTCATAGTAGTATGCTTAGTAGTCGGCCTAGTTAGTAGTAGTAGTAGTACTAATATGATATGAGTTGTGATATTACAAGTTGTAATACTACTATTATAGTAATAGTAGTAGTATGCTTAGTAGTAGGCCTAGACGTCTAAAAGTAGTAGTAGTAGTAGAAGTAGTAGTAGTAGTAGTAGTAGTAGTAGTAGCAGTAGTAGTAGTAGTAAAAAGTATAGGAGTAGTAGTAGTAGTAGTAGTTTAGTAAAAGTATAGGATTAGTAGTAGTAGTAGTAGTAGTAGTAGTAGTAGTAGTAGCAGTAGTAGTAGTAGTAAAAGTAGTAGTAGTCGGAGGCGCTCCCGGGGGCAGGGGGCACAGTGCCCCCCACTTTTTCAAGTATCCCAAAAGTGCACCTGTTTACATAGGGAAAGTGCCCCTTTTACTTTGACAAGTGCCCCTATTAATTTTAACAGTGCCCCTTCTCCTTTCCACCTCTGATAAGTGCCCCTTTTATTTTGACACGCACCTCTTTTCCTTAAACAAGTTCACACTTTCCTTTGCATTAAGTGTCCATTTTCCATTCTCATAAGTACCTTTTTTAATCTCAAATATGTCCCCCTTATAAGGTACAAGAAGTGCCCCTTCCCACCTGATAAGTGGTCTTTTCATCTAATATAAATGCCCCTTTTATTTTGACACGTCCCCCTTGTCCTTCCTAATAAATTTGTTTTCCTTCTTATAGTGTCCCTTCTCCTTCTCATAATGACCCCTTTTCATCTTTGATTAGTGCCCCGTTTATTTTAACATGTGCCTCTTTTTCTGTTTTAATAAGAGCCACTCCCCCTTCTCTTAAAAGCCCCCTCTCACCTTTGATTTTTGCCCTTTTAAACATGGTATGTGCCCCTTTTCCCTTTCTAATAAGGAACCTATCCCCTTTTCATAAATGCCCCTTTTCACTTCTTATAAATGCCCCTACCAAAATCTGATGGGTGCCTCTTTTCCGTCAACAAATGCCCATTTCCCATTCTTCTAAATCCCTTTTCATCCCTGGTGTGTGCCTCTTTTTTTAGGTGTAAGAAGTGCCCCATTTTAACCTCTGATAATTAGCCTTTGTACTTTGACATGTGCTACTTTTCTTTTCTAATAAGTGTTTTGACCTTTTCGATAAATTAGTGTCCCCTTCTCCTCTCATCATTAAACGTGCCCCTAATTTCAAGCGACTAAGAGCAATTCCCCCACAAAGCTCGCTCGCTACGCTCGCTCGTAGTTATAGCCTAGATGTTATAATTATGTAACTTATCAAAGGTCTTTTTAGTCTTCCGTTATGAGAATGTGCTTATAACCCATCAGGATTGGGTTTTTCCTCTTTATAAGATGTATTTTTTCTCACTGCGACCTTGCAAATCTTAACAATTTTCCTCGCTCGCAAATGAATTTTCAGACCATCATACCCAACTGCAAAGTATGATGCTTAAGCAATATCTGATATGATGTAAAAAGAGTAACAAATATTGAAATCATCCCTGATGATGTAATCATAATATAGGGGTATATACCAATGTCTAAAAAGTTGTATATTTTCGCGTTGAAGAATTCCCTTTGAAGGTGCCCTTTTTTTTCCAGAAAGTGCCCTTTTTTGTTGGTCCCCCCACTTTGGAAGTCGCTCTTTGGTAGTAGTAGTAATAGTAGTAGTAGTAGTAGTAGTAGTAGTAGTAGTAGTAGTAGCAGCAGTAGTAGTAGTAGTGGTAGTAGTAGTAGTAGTAGTAGTAGTAGTAGTAGTAGTAGTAGAAGAAGTAGTAGTAGTAGTAGTAGTTGTAGTAGTAGAAGTAGTCTATGTAATATAATAGAAGTATAACTCGTATGCTTCTACAGTTAAGTGGTCTAAGTTTAAATACAATACACGATACACCTGCTGGTTAAGACACAATTTTAAAGTTTTACACTTAATATTGCGTTCTTTCTTTGGATGAAAGCTGACGTCAGGTAAAACCGGTATGATAGGCCTATTCGTCTTCGTGGAGAAAGTCATATCAATCATAAGTAAGTATTGAATATTTCTGCACAAATTACCTTTTCTTCTTAATTATACGTGCAGGTTATATTTATATTCAACATCTGTTGGTTTGTGTCTTTTTTTAATGTCAAAGGTTAAAAATTACTCCGAAAATTGGTTTCATATCGGTATAAGCCCACTTCTCTCTTCACCTGTCAATAAAGGAATTGTAAGAATCTAGACCACCCAATGAAATCACAGTCCACCACACAATTTTATTTGTACACTGACGATCAAATAACACTCAATAATCTATTAATTCTGTTCCAGCCATGCATTCATACGAGCAAATAATACATTTTGTTGTTGTTTTTCTTTCCCCATATTTCAAGTTCACCCCTTTTCTGATGCACTTTTCTTTCGACACCTTGCTAAACAACATTATCGAACTGAAGGAGGGAGGGGCGTGGGGGAAGGGCAGTTGACCCCCAAATAAAAAATTCAAACGTGGTTTATTTCTAATTCGATACCATCTAATTTTTAACGATTAGACCTCATAAATCTTCAGAAGCGGATCTAGAGGGGGGGGTTGGGGGGGGGGGGGGGGTTGCAACCCCCCCCAAAAAAAATCCGGAGACCATTTTTTAAATCTTATCGCAAGAAAACGCCATTTTCACACACAGATTTTCAAAATGTTTCCCTACTGTGGGAGGGGGGACACCCCCCCTCCCACACCCTCCCCCCTCGCTCGCTCCGCTCGCTTGGACTCGGTCGCTACGCTCCCTCGCATACCACCCCAATCCCCCCCTTTATAAAAAGCTGGATCCGCCCCTGATCTTACAATTTTTGTTCGCTCGTTATCTAGTTTTTCTTTATCAGTATCATTTAAATGTTCATCTTCTACTGAACACAATTGTCTTAATTCCTTTTCCATTTTCACACAATGCCGTTTCATTTTTGTTTGTTTTAATCTTGCGTAACTTATACTATATTCTTTTAATTTAAACTTACAAACTTCCCACTGTAGTTGTTTACTCATAGTACTTGTTTTAATCTTAATCTTCCGTATCAAGTCTTTAACATTTTGTACATACATATTATCTTCCAGCAAAATTTTTTATTTAACTTCCAATAACCTTTTCCCCTTTTCTCTTGGGATACTTTGATTTTCAAAGATATTGCATTGTGGTCACATTTTAAACATGGTCGAATATCTGTTGAAAAAACTGAACATTTAAAATCTTTTGTTATTAACCAATAGTCCAGACGAGAGTATAGTTTTAATGATAACTGTCGCCAAGTAAACTGTTTCTTGTCTGGAAACAAATTCCTCCATATATCTAAAAGCTTAATTCTTGTTTGGAAGGATTTAAAGTACTTTTTGGGTAAATATGCGTCGAATCATTCAAAACCCTTCTCAAAAACCACCTTTTTAATCAGTTTATAGTGTATACTGGAGAAGCACACAAGTATAGTTAATTCCATTCAACTATAATCGTAGTGTCACAGTAATGTTGAGATGACTAAAGACATTTTGGTGGGTTTCTTTTGTATTGTTTTTAATCATTTATAGTACATTCAAGAGAGAGAGAGACTTAGAGAAGGGGGGCATCGTAAATAATTCTAGCTCAGCTATACAGAAATTTAGCTTTAAACATTTGACGACTGATGTGCAGTGAAGCGTATTGTACACAAAGTGACCGATTGGTTTGGATGGTAGCCTTAAAAGGTCGAAATAAATAGAACTAATTCAGGTAGGCCTGCGTCGATCGTCTGTCCATCGACAACCTGTCCTAACTATAATAGTATGGAATCATAGTGTTTTTAAAAGAGGTATTTTCTTACTTATTTCATCGTCGCATGCAAAAGGCAGCATTCACGTTAAGTGATATGATGTGCATGAAGAAGGGGGTCCTTATTACATTGTATCTTTCCTTTCAGTGGTTTACAAGTACATGTTTTGACTTTTGATTCCAGTTTGTTTCCTAAATGACTTTTTTAAAATTCTAAAGCCCTAATATTAATTGCAGACTAAATTTTTCTATTCATTCGTCTGCACAGGTCATTTCATTTTAGCTTTCAAATGCCTACTCCGACTAATTTGCCCAATAATTTGCAACGCGCTTGACTGGAGATGCGAAGGTCGAGAGTTCGAATCCCGACACGGCACTAATATCCTTTGGCAAGATATTAGCCTGCACTTGCTACTCTCCACCCAGGTGTCAAATGGGTACCCGGTAGCTAGGATGCGGCCGTCATTGTTGGTCAAGAACAGCTTGTGAGCGTCCGAGTAACGCCCGGCTGGAATGCTCCACAGGGAGTGGAGATTGTGCACACAGTGTGTGTGGGCAAGCCCTGAATCCAATGACCGGGGTAATAGTATATTTGTAAAGCGCTCAGAGACATTTATATTAAGCGCTATATAAAGATTAAACATTATTATTATTATTATTGTTCTTTTTTAGCGTGATTATAGATTCTGTTTTGCTGGGGTTATATTCTATTATAGTGCAGTTGTGATTTAGTATTTAGTAGTACGGGTTATTGTTCAGCTACCTTTGAGTTATATTTTGATGTTTAGGAATCAGGGTTATTGTAAGCAATTGGGACTAAGATTGGGCTTCCGAGATAATTATAAAAGACAATTCGATACGAGCAACGCTCATAGATGACGTGCTCAGACTGACTACAACGCTTGCATTTTCGACTCCCGGATCACCTACGATATAACATGTCGCATGCCCTCCTTTTCCCGAGCTGCCTATTCCAGTATTCCTACATCCCTTAATCTCACCATACTAAATATTATACTAATAATATATATATATAATTCACTAAGTGACAGTCCATCAATATAGATATATGTTTGTTTGTTTTGAGAATTAATGACCTGCTGATTAATAATTTCCAGTTTAAATGATTTTATATACAATAACAAAGCTTGAAAATGCTTGACATGAGCCTTTATTTTGGTCACCGAAGTATGACTTTTATTCGTAGGGGTTTATTATAGGCCTTGCACATTATTTGCATTATTGTTTGAGTGTAATGGTATTTTGTGCGTCGTATCAAACCTTGGAGATTTTGTGGATTGGCTGGACCTATTTATTTGGCTTGTTCAAAGATACCATAATACGGATAATTTTTGTTTGTCTCCACCTTCAACCGATTTACTTCCGGATTCCGTCATTGTTATCCTTGTTTTTGTTATTTAATTTGGTATTGGGAGAAACAGAAATATGGCAGCACAACCGCTTGTGATAAGAATCAAAACACAACACGGAGAGGACGTGGATTGGACAGTGCAACTTGGTCAATTGTCGTTTCATGAAGTTTTGGTAAGGTGTTTTATTTGTAACAATAACATCGACTAGGTCCCACTATTTTCAGTATTTGTAGCCCATTTGTTACTGTAATCTGTAGTCCGACATGCTCATTTTCATGTTAGACTTTATTTGTTAGTGTTACCATTTTTTAAATAAAGACCCGTCATGGGCATGGCATTAACGTGTTAGATCTAACTATATGTATAGCAGCTATCCAGAGTCATCGCTCCCATCTTACGCATCATCTACAGACTCTCGTATGACACCGGCGAGATACCAGATGACTGGCACAAAGCAAACGTGGTGCCTGTCTACAAGAAAGGCGACAGAACCGATCCTAGCAACTATCGCCCAATCTCCCTCACATGTATCTGCTGCAAGATGATGGAGCACATCCTTGCAAGTAGCATCATGAGGCATGGCGATGAAAAGGACATCCTGCACCCCCTCCAACATGGGTTCCGACCAAAGAGATCCTGCGAGCAACAACTACTGGGATTCGTTAGTGACCTCCACAAGAACATGGAGCTAGGTCTACAAACTGATGTCCTTGTCATGGACTTCAGCAAAGCCTTTGACAAGGTCGGTCACCAAAGACTAATGCACAAGATGGACCACTATGGAGTGAGAGGCAAAAGCAACAGGTGGATCACCAACTTTCTTCACCATCGAACCCAGCAAGTTGTTCTAGAAGGCCATGCATCACCTGAGGTCGACGTCGACTCAGGAGTACCTCAAGGCTCTGTCCTCGGACCCTCTCTATTCCTGTACTACATCAACGACCTGCCAGACAAGCTCACCTCTCCAGTACGTCTCTTTGCAGACGACGCCATCATTTACCTAGCGATTAAGGGCAGACAAGACCCTCTTGAACTACAGGAGGACCTTAATAGGCTTGCTGAATGGTCCTCTGAATGGATGATGGAGCTCAACACGGACAAGTGCAAGACCATCACAGTGTCCAGGAAGAAGAGCCAGATACGACACCAGTACATCCTGAACAACACACCACTGGAAGCAGTCTCATCAACCAAGTACCTTGGCATCACAATCACATCAGACTTGAAATGGGACAAACACATCAAAAGCATATGCCAGAAAGCAAACAACACCCTTGCCTTCCTCAGACGAAATCTCCGGATCAACTCACCAAAACTGAAGAGTACTGCCTACAAAGCTCTAGTAAGACCACTCATTGAGTACAGTTCTACAGTTTGGGATCCCTCCTCTGCAAACCACATCCATCAAATAGAAATGGTACAAAGACGGGCCGCTAGATTCACCCTCAATCGGTACCACAACACCTCTAGCGTGACCTCCATGCTCCAACAACTTGACTGGACCACACTTGAGCAACGCAGAGAAAATTACAGACTGGTGATGATGTACAAGCTCCACAACAACCTGGTAGCACTCGACACAGCATCCTACATCAACCCTGTCACAAGACCCTCCAGGACTGCCCATGCACATAGCTACCAAGTCCTCCGTTCAAGAACTGAGCAACATAAGCAGTCCTTCTTTCCCAGGACTGTGAGGAGTTGGAACAACCTGCCATCAGAAACAGTATGTGCCTCATCCGTCAATGCCTTCCGTCAATACCTTCCGTCAATGCCTGACGGGAGGCAGCAACTAAGTCCGGGAACTTTTTACTTTTTACTTGCACCATGTAAATAGCATTGCACCATGCACCTTGCTCTCGTAAGCACACACACACTCGTCAGTCTGCAAGAATCTTCAACTGTGAAGGAGGTAGACTTAACCCAAAGAAGAAGAAGAAGAAATAAATCAAGAATTAATTAATTAAACTTGAAAGCGAATGTGCAAACTGATAACAAATGTGTTTGAAATGCTACTTTATTTCAGAATAGACTAGATTTCTACAACTATCTAGATCTAGATCTAGTACAAGTACAAGAAGAAGAAGAAGCTGAAGTAGATCTAGAATCTAGATCTAGATGGAGTCGGGCTAACTCGGACCCGGGGACAACTCGGCCCAGATGCAAAAACGGTCATTTTTTAGGTTTAGGTTTAGGTTTAGGGTTAGGGTTAGGGGTAGGGGTAGGTTTAGGGTTAGGGTTAGGGTTAGGGTTAGAGTTAGGGTAAAATGAAAAAAAATGACCATTTTTGCATCTGGGCCGAGTTGTCCCCGGGTCCGAGTTAGCCCGGATCCATCTAGATCTAGTGAAGAGGAGGGAGAAGAAAAGGAAAGAGAAAGAAGAGGAGATGAAGAAGCAATTACAACTCTCTGATTTTCTTTCTGCTTTTTGTGCCTCTTTTTTGTCTCTTTCTAGTTTCCTTCTCCCACTTGCTCAAACTGTCTCTCTCTTTCTCTTATTAATCGGAGGAAGTTGTTGCGGTCTTGTTGATGTTATTATTATTTATAAATCTATATCAGCTCAGTTTGCTATTTATTTAATGCATTCATTTAATACATTCATGATGTGACTCTGAATAGTGTTCTTGTTAAGTAATATGTAACATTTGCTGAGCATGTAGAACTTTAGCTTGCATATAGCGCATTACGTTCTGCAAGAATCTTCAAGATTGAAGGAAGCAGACTACATATGTACACCAAAGAAGAAGAAGATCCTGTCTCGGCCTCATTTGCCTAAATTGGCGCCTACAAGGGTCCTTCTGATTTGCTATTGCTGGCTGCCATTCGCTCAATGTTATAAGATATTGGTGCGAGTAAAAAGCTTGCGATTTTCTGTTTGATCTGATACCATAATCATGATATTTCAGTCCAACCCTCTAATTGTTAGGATATTTTCAGGATCCTTAAAAGGTCAAGTATTTTACTTAAGTTTTTTGAAAAAATCTCATTTTTGTCATATTTGAGGTACGAACAGGAAAGTAGTACTGGAATGTTTTTTGATTTTTCTATGTTATGTGCGTACCTACCTGTATGGCAAGTGTGTGTCAGTTATGTGTGAAGTGTGTCACCTGTTTAAAGCATGACATGTCAGTGTGTAATGTAATATTAGGTATTGGCATTCCCATTGCACTTCAGTTGCGCTAAATAAGTAGGCCCTCTCTCACTTAAATTTGAAGCCGCTCAAGCGGCTCCACCAATCTCATTGGCTGAGAGAATGAGAGAGCGAGAGAAAGAGAGAGCGAGAGAGGGAGAGAGTAAACTTAGTGCTCCGCGCTCCATGCGAAAAGTTCTATGTGCTGAGAGCTGAAATGGTGTTAAATCATTTCTGCAACATTTTTAAAACTTAACATTCTTTTTTCTCTGAGCATACAATTTCAAATGTAGGCAAAGACACTATCCTGGAAATGTCATGTCCTGTGTTTGCACAGTGTTCATTGTTAATGTTTAAATGGGGCATATTAAAAAATAATATATATTTAAAATGATGGATAGAAACAAATTGAATTTCATTTGGCTTTGTTTCGTAGCCGTAAGACTAGTGCTGTAAGTCAGGCGCCGGGTTCGGAAGAGTACTGCAATTTTTCTACATAAACTTGTTTTGGTTCGGGGTTAGGTAATATAATAGCAAGCAGCGTTATAGCTACGATGGTCAGCACTGGGCGACCGGGTTGGGCGGGCCAACCAGCACGGAGGACTTCTGCCCACCAGGCCTCTCGCTGAGAAATTAAAAAGGCGTGGCGCAACCCGAGGGAAAATTTGACCTGATGAAAAACACTGCTTCTGACCGGCACATATTTCACATAAAAAACTGCTTTAAACGTAACTATTTTTGAAGAAAAGTAGTACTTACAGGTGTACATTCATATTTCCGTCTTTAATCATGTTTTATTTGCAATTTTACAAGAATCATATTTTCAATTTGACAATAAATGATAGTTTTTAAAGATTTGCAGAGACGGTTGTTGTCTAATGTTATGATTCATGAAAGCTGCCATATTGAATTTACCGATGTACAGTATACTGTATGTTATAATACACAGAGATAGCTGTGTTTTTTTTATAGGGTAAATAAAAAGTTCCTAATTTTCCTGAATATATAAATTAAAATACTATATATTTATTTCATTATTTATATTGTAAAATTTGTCAGATATTGATACAATAAAAATATTAAATGTTTCATTGATTGGGTTTGAGCCGAACTAGTTTTGATCAGCACCTTCATGTACATGTAGTATACACATGTATTCTTGTTGATAGCTTGCAATCGCGATGTTGCAGAGGTCAGGATTTGGGATTTAAATGGCGTCAGTGAAGTCGTGCCCACCACTGGAGAGGCATAAATCACAAAGATGGAAAATCTGAAAAAAGGAAATATAGAATGAGCAATCATGACATGAAAATTAGGTACAAAATGACAAGTTAATTAGCTTGTGAAAACGTTAAAAATTTTCTGCCAAACATCCGAACCAGGCCTCTGCATTCGGCTCGGTTTGGAAGTGCCATGTTCGGTTCGGCTTCAGCACTATGTAAGACCTACATGTACATGTATCTCTAGTATTTTATTTTGTTGATAGATCAATGCTACATACAGTGTATGGTACATGTGAGTTTTGTTTACTGGTGTTGCCGCTTGCCAACATTCTTGTTTCTTCTGATTGAATTCATGTCAAATATTAATTTTTTGATTTCTAGGAGGTGATAGCTCAAGTTTTACAAGACAACACTCCAGCAGCGTTTGAGTGTAAGTTTGTACTTCTATTTTCAAACCCATATATCTAAAAGCCAGTTTGAAGTGCATGTTTATCGATGATGAAGATGTCCTTTGTTTTAAGTGACTCAGTAACATTGTTGAAGGTTGATGAAAAAACTGTAATTTTTGTATGAAATGTTACTATTTCTTCTAAGTACTGTACTTACCCTCTAACAGTAAAAAATCCTGAGAAAATTCTCAAATCACATGGATATTTATGGTTTTCTTTGGAGAAGTCACTGTGCAACACTCTCCAACAGTTATTAACAGTAAATTTTACTTGAAAAATTATGGAAAGGCCAATGGAAATGAATCGACTTTCATATCAGTGACATAACTAACACTATGTCAAATATATTTCGAATTATGTTGTTCTTTTTTAGACACTATTTCATCTGAATTACTTTAGAGGAATAACAAATTTAACAGTAATTTAGATTTTAAAAAGAGGAAAGACATATCTTGACCGTACTGTGTGGCGTATATTAATTATTGATAGGATGAATGTGTAGTGTTGTATATAAAAATTAATTGTCGAAGTACAGGTGTTTTTTTCAGTCAAATAATGGAAAATGTCTATACTCTTTGTTTTTATTGGTATGCGCTAATCATTGGCAGGGTGTGCACTTGTGATGTGTAGTTTGTCAGATGTCTAGGCATATGCATTCTTTAAAAAAGCGCCAGAGCTGTAATCTTATTTGTATGCTGTGGCTGGAAAAAAAAGGTGCTTAGTTACACGTGTAATGGAAATTGGATAAACATTAACAGTTTCCAGTTAAACTTCATGTTTTTAACAGAGCTCTTTTTAACATCAAGTAATCTTACTTTGATTGCAGATGAAGATGAAGATGGAGATCGGATCACTGTGCGAAGTGATGATGAAATGGAGGCCATGATTAACTATGTGAGTACATTAACTAGATGGGGATATATACTGGGGGGGGGGGTGTTTCACAAAGATCCTAAGTTCGACTTAAACTGCTAAACATTATGGAGAGCCATTTGTAGCCTTAAAATAAAAAAATAAAAAAAGCAAAAACTTTATTAACCGCACCTTTTTGCCGCCGAAAAAAATTCAAAGTCAGGTTTTTTTATATTTTTTTAAATCTTAAGTTTCGATTTATGCCCCTCCACCTGGCGCTATGCCTGGCAAAGTCTCCCAGCTCAGTAATCGGTGTGTTGACTCACCACTCGGAAACTAGAACAACACTCAAATTTGTCTGTCATCTTGGTTTGAAAGTAATCTTTTTGATAGATCTCAATATGTATTTTATAATAATAATTCCTCCAATTTTTCTTCTATTACAATGGCGTACCACAAGGTTCTATCCTAGGTCCTCTACTGTTTTTTAATTTACATTAATGATCTTACACATTCAACTGCACCTCGCAGTTAAATGAAGGCCTTCCCGCGTGGGTTTTTTAACACGGACCTGGCTTGCTGCCGACAGAGTCGGCAAAAAAGAAAAAAGAGGGCTTCGGTTAATACACGAGGGCGGTTTACACACCGTTAATTACGGTATCCCAAACAAGTATTTTGCTTCTTATCAAATTGACCTGAGGTCCAAAGTGGAAGTGGAAAACTTCTAAAGAAAAATCAAACAAAGAAAGCAAATTAACCACTTCCATGTCATGGGCTGTAAATATGAAGACGTTGACTGTTGAATAATTGGTTTTGAGTAAAGATCGCTGTTGCTATTCCTGAAAAGAAAATTTCCATGAAATATACAGTGTATATTTAATGCCAAATACAACAGTTTAGAAAAAAAATGGTCAAAATGTCAACACACAAGGTTTACCTTTGTTGATAGACCTAAAATGACATTGATTTGTATGTGTGTGTGTGTTTGAATGTCAAAATTATTTGTTAAGAGGAATTCACCTACAATTTATAGACAATTAATACACAGGTTTACGTTGTTGTTCAAGGACGCAGCGCTATTCGGGTATTAACAATGGCACACAATACACTCAGCTACGCCACATGAATTTTATTGCACCGTAGTGAATACCCTTATGTGCTGCATTGACCATAACCCACTCACACCTGTGTATTATTTGTATATGATCACACTCCATGAAATTCCATTTGATCATTGTTAAGGAAGAGTCAACTGTCTTGCCATTAAAATCATCTAATACTTCAATTTTTCATCATGTTCAGGTAGTGGATAGAAATTTCTACATTTTTGTTTTTAGTTTATAAATAAAATGAGAATACAGTATTAATCTACATGTCTCCTCATCCCAACTTGTATTATGGCCTCAATAATTTATTGTTTATTTAAACTAATAGCTCAACACACTTGATTTTCGTAAGCATCTTTCATATGAGTCACTTTTCCTGTAGAATTTGACACCTCCTGCTCTGATAAGTGAATTTCAGCCGCCAAGGTCCCAATTACACCACATCCCTTGGGCTGAAATTGGAAGAAATTCATGAACAAGCTACTTACACACTACTTACCCGGTACTAGTGTCCCTTTATAGAACACTACCCGGTACATACAAGTACTGCCCTCAGTGTCAAAGGATGCCAAAAAGTAGTGGGAAAACACAAAATATACAGAAAAATTGATGATGAGAATGTCTTTCCTGTGATATGCCTGCACTTCATAAAAAGGCAATACAAGAATTTTTTTTCTTTTTTAGGTTGTGTTCATTTATAGCCGTTTATAAAATTGCCTGTTTTAAATTTTCTTGATAAATAAATTAGAAGTGCATGTACATGTAATTGTAAGATTTAATTCAATAGAATTGAAACATGTGCACATCTACATGTAGTCAGGCTCAGAGAAACCTGTAATGTTTTCAGTTTCATTGTGTAGATTTTTATGTACACGTGTACATGAAACATGCAGGTCATGTATAATGTTCTTTGTAATCCCTGGTAAAATGTCAGTGAAATGTATTTATCAGAAAGAGAGAGAGAGAGAGAGAGAGCATACATGTATGCACATGTAGATACAGACTATAACAGTATGATTGAAAAGATACATGTAGAGGGAGAGAGAGAAAAAAAAAGGAGAGAGAGGGGGAGTGGAAGAGAAAGAGAGAGAGCAAGAGAGAGAGAGAGAAAGAGTGAAAGAGAGAGAGAGAGCAAGAGAGAGGGAGAGAGAGAGAGAAAGAGGGAGAGAGAGAGAGAGAGAGAAGGACTCTGTGAGAATGGATGTGATCTCTATAATAACCTTTTAGTTGATCTTTAACCTAGAGTATATCAACCACTGGCTGGGGTGCTGAGAATTGACCGTATATTTACAGCGCTTGCAAATAGTACTGGGTACTTTGAGAGGAGTTTGTCTTAGATATGTAATATGCATTAGGCCTACATGTTATGTATGTACATTCCCTGAATGGTATTTATTTCATTGTCTGTCTAAATTTCCTTCATAAACAAATTATTAAGCAGTTGTCATATATTATTGTAAATGGAAAGGTTAGTGTTCTTAAATATTTGACCGAGTTCAGAAGTATATATGTAGTCAAAGTATATAACTGTGGCTCAGAATGTAAGACGAATTCTCTGAAAGATTTAAAACTAGTTCTGTACCAACACTAAGCAAGAGAAAAAATAATGTTCATTGAATGAGGATTCTGTTCATAGTACTGGAATACAATCATGAAGATACATTTTAAGCCATAGGTACAGTGTACCTGAACATGTAATCATGTATCATCTTAACTAGAGAAGAAATTCCATACAATCATACCAGAATCATTTTCAAATAGTATCTTTTTATGCCAAGGACCCACTTTCTGGAACAAACTACCCACAAAACTTAAACAGTGTGCATATAATCGGGGCAGCGCCAGGAGCGTCACAACGTAACGGACATGTGCACTATATAAGAATCCACCATTATTATTATTATTATATATTATTAATTCTAAGCATAATCTAAAACTTCACCTGATGCAGAAGCTTTGAATTTGATAACCCCAATTTTTCATGTGTGTAATTACCATTGTATTATTGTATTTTCTTTGTCCCTTTTTGGTGTGTACATTTTTTAGGATCATCTACCTATAAGTTTCTGTAACTTTTTTGATGATCCAACCACTTCGTAATTTCCCTTAGTGTATTTTCCATTTTATTGGCCTATCTATGTTTGCAAGAAATATTGTATTCTTTGCCTTTGTATGTTTTTATGAAAGTGGTGAATAAATTCAATTCAATGTAACATTTCGGATCGATGAACTTCAGATGAAGTTAGATATTAACCTGAACATGTAGTCTGTATAGTAACAAAGACATGCAATTAAAAAAAACATTACTCAATGTCACTGCTTTTGAAAATCATGAAGAATTATGACATGTCGTAAATTACAATAATACCAAATAAGGTGGATGTTTATATTCTCATTTTACTTTGTGCTTCAGTACCTATCACTCCTGGCTGAATGTGAAGCAAGACGGGTAATGGCACCTCCACTTAACATATACCCACAAGGTAAGTTAATATCATTCCTTTCACCTTTTTATTTGTATTACAATATTTTTTAACAGGAGTTTTAATGATTTTTTCCATAAAACCATTGCCACATGCCCTTTTTTTTGGTCAAAATAGATATGCTTTTAAATGTGTGCAGTCACTATTTTGTATGTTTATACATCCATGAAATTAATACACCTGTATTCACAATTCATTGTTATGTTTCTTTTATTTATCAACAGTTAAGCCTGGTGGAAGGAAAAATATACACAATCTCACAGTAAGTATGATGGATTTAAAAACACTAGAATACTGTCTGTTATTTCCACCCCCCCCCCCCCTCCTGGCCCCAACAACAAAAAAAGAACAAGAAAAAGTAATGCAGGGCTGATTATCTGATATCTATGTTATGGATTTTAGTGGAAGGAAATGGAATTGAATTGTCATAACAAATTAGACCAAGTTGTTGATTTCTTCCTGTCTATAGCTTATGGCATACTTGTAAGTTCTGAAAGCCAACTGTGAAACACAAATAATTAGTGGTAATTCCTCTCGATATTGATTTGCTGTGACAAAGAACATACCGTTCACTAGCAGTGTTCATACATGTATTTTTCCACACTTCTCTTAGAGTGTCTCTGAATCAGTATGGATTTAGCTGTTTTCATTTTGAGACAATTGTAATAAATAAGATTTGTTTTCTCTTTATTACATGTAGATAATACAATTCCCTTTCTATGCCCCCTCTCTCTTTCTCTCTTTGTAACTAGATTTTAAACATCAATGAAAATTAAATCCCAGTATCGGTACGTTATCAGAAGGGTGGCTTGTTTATAAGAGGGATGGAAAATTTGTTTATGTGATGATAATTTAAGATACAGCAAGAGCTAGTAAATGCAGAAAAATTATACGTTCATTGCATAATAATACTATAACATCTCTTTAATGAAATCTATAAGTTATACACATGTACATTAAAACCCATTTGTCTCCCCTCCCCCCCCCCCCCCCCTCCATCCCTTGGTCTCTTCTCTCCTGTCTGTCCCTCCCATATTTCATTCCTACTTGCTCTCTTTCCTCTCCCTTTCTTTTTCTTTTTTTTCCTGAACCCCCACCCCCTCTCTCTCTTTGGTATATTTTCTTTGATTATGCTCTTTCTTTCTCTTTTTTTTCTCCTTTCTCTTCTTTCTCCTTTCTCTTCCTGGCTCTCACTCTCTTTCTCCCCCTATCTTTCTCTCTTTGTATCTGTCTCTCTCTGTCTATTTATCTCTCTCTCTATATCTCTCTCTCTCTGTCTCTCTCTTTTTCTGTCTTTCCCTCTGATCAGGTGAACACAAGGCCAGCAGGAGCAGTGCCAAAAGGAGCAGATAGTGGCATAAGTTTAGGATATGGGTAACATTCTCAATCATATTGAAATTGTGGAAATCATTACCATTGCTTCCCGATAGAACAAAAATATTGTACATTTAAAATAGACCAGTGTTAACATTTACTTTCCTTGCATAGAAGAGATTTCAAAGAGTGATGTAACTGAGCAGTATGTGATATAATGATTTATGTATACATCTTTAGTGGGCATTCAAATCAGTCTTTGTAAACTTCTGACTCAACCTGAAAAAGGGAAGTCTAGGTTCATATGTCCTTTTGAAATCACTGAAAAATATGTGTACCGGTAAGCAGACTTGTTTAGACTTTAACTGTTCAGTGATGCATGAGTTATAGTGCGAAATACCCCTCTTTGATTCATCGTGGTTCTTCTTTATTCTTCTTTATTGTTCATATGATGTGACTTTCCCACACATTTTCTCTCTCTTTTCATGGTTTTCTCACTCTACAGGAGGCATGATGCTGAATTAAGAGAAATACTTGCAAGTGGCAGGGTAGGCATTCATTTCTTTCTCTATATCTAGGATTCTGCCCTTGAAAATTGTATCCCGTAGTCATAATTGTATTGTGTTTACAATGGAATGGTTAACTTATACAAGGGCATTCATACAAGAGGCAACCTGTACAAATAACATTTTCGTTGAATTGCAATGTATGTCAAACATGTAGCTGAACAACGAATGAGTCTGAACAAAAGATTGAGTTTGAAAGGGATTTACCGGTAGATACCATGTGTGTTGTGAGAAAGAAAACAATGATTCTGTTTAAAAAAAAAAAATGTTTGGCTCTATCTTATCCTTCATCCCTCTCTTCTTATCTCTCTGCCTTTCTGTTCTTTATCTATGTTGACATCTATCTTTACTCTATAATGTTTTCATCCTCTCTCTCTCTCTCTCCGTCTCTCTGTCACTCTTTCTCTGTCTTTCTTTGTCTCTCTCTTTCCGCCTCTCTCTGTCTCTTTCCGTCCCACTCTCCACCTCTCTTCCCCTGCCTCCCTCTTTCTCTTTTCCTTTTTCTTATTTTATCCATGTGTCTATCTATCTGTATGTCTCTTTATTGCTATCGTTTCCGTTTATTTAATATCTCTCTCTCTCTCTCTTTATCTCTCTCTCTCTCTCTTTATCTCTCTCTCTCTCTCTCTCTCTCTCTCTCTCTCTCTCTCTCTTCTTATCTAATGTTGACCTGCAGATAGTAGAAACAGACATCTTACACCTTGAAGTCTTAGGTAGGGGTCACAGCGGGCAAGTCTACAAGTAAGTCGTTGAAAGTTAAGATGTAATCTCTTTAGTCTGTTTGATGCACAGTGTAAAGTGCGGGCATGTTGACGTTAGTGCAATGATACTTGTCTTACTGATATTTGAGAGCTGTTCATATAAGACCTTCATCTAAAAGTTGATTTTGCAGCAGAAATATTGTTTTAAAAACTATTTATCTTGTATTTGATCAGCATACTCATAATGAAATTGATAACAATTTTACTGTCGTGTAACTTGTGGAAAACTCAGAGAGTTATTTATTAACAAAGAAATTCTTTAGCATTAATTGTAATGTCAAGTACGTTTCTATCACATTGAGACTGTTCCGATTTTGATATGTGTCATTGTAAGTTTTTCCATGAAACTAATTGTTTGTTACATTTGTACTATGTGACCGTAGAACGACTAGTTCATAGGGCAACTACAAACACACACAAAAATAAACACTGTAGGGGGGTCAGGGGCTGGCCCGCCCCCCCCCCCCAAAAAAAAAGTAAAACATTTTTTATTTTGTTTAATGTCGGGGGCAAAATGTTTTTTTTTTGTAGTACTTTTTACCCCCCCCCCCCCCCCCCCCCCCGGAAATATTAATCAGCACTTTTTTTTTTTTTTTTTTTTGGGGGGGGGGACAAAATGAAAAAATGTAGGGCCCCCCGTCTTAGAAAATCCTGGATCCGCCACTGGGTCAAACCCCCCTCCCCCCCTTAGCAAAAACCTAGATCTGCCCCTGTTGGTAAGGGTACTCTAACAGGTCAAACTCTAACAAGTCTAGCTCTCACTGTTCTAACAGGTACATGTAATAGTCCAGGAATTATTGTCCTAGAGGGGAAGTTGTCTTTGTGGATGGTTGTCCTAGGGGTGTTTCACAAAGATCTTAAGCCGAACTTAACTCTAAGTTGGACTTAAAAGTTATGGAGAGCCATTTGTAGCCTTAAAACAATATATATTCAAAATAAAAAATTCAAGTATTTTAGACTTTTCATAAATTCCACATCAAGAACATGAAATCTCCTTGATAAAAAAAAATATGAATAATTTGAATCAACATTTTATGCCTTTCAAAATAACTTTTACAAAAATATTTTCAAAGATGCTAACGGCTTTTCATGATTGTTAAGTCCAACTTAGAGATAAGTTCAACTTAGGATCTTTGTGAAACACCCCCCAGATATAAAACAAGGTATTGTCTGATAACATGCTTCTGTCTATTTTCTTTCTTCCTCTGCAGAGCTAAACACGTACCAACAAATAATGTCATGGCCGTGAAGGTAAGATTTCACATCCCCTGCTTTTGATCATTGCATTTGCCTCTTTTCTCAATGTCTTGTTCTTGTTTGCGTTCTGAATACTTAATCTTCTTTGTCTTCTCTGTCTTTTTCTTCCCCGAAATCCCATTCGTTTTGCACGCAGTGCTTGTTAATCCTATCTAGGTCCTTTTCTTTTGGCCCGATTCCTTTCAAATTCCGTAGACATAGTCTCTAGCATCCCATCAAGGTCACTGACAAGCAGTAGCAAAATAACATTTCAGTACTCATGATAAATTTGGTTAACAGTTGATTGCACTCTGTTGATTCTATTGTTCTGATTTATTTTTTAGAAGTGTCTGAGGTACATTAAATGTGGGGTGAAATTCTTTCTCAAACAGTAAATTACAAAGCACGTCTGTGGTAATCGCGAGGTACGTTGTCATGGTAACACGTCCACAGTGAAAAAGCAAAATATTTAAAAAAGGAGAAAACTTCGCCAGGCAGCGCTGCTCATTGATGGTGTCTACATTGATTATATTTCTTATTAAAAAAAAACCAAAGCATTCATCAGACAAATTGAATATCAATGTTTCATCTGATATATTTTTATTTCAATTTTATTTCGAAATCTAGGTAAAACACATTGTTATTGTTAATACATGTTCATCAAATAGACCTCATTGTTTACATCCATCTTCATGGCAGATCACGTACGTGGAGGCATGTTCTTTTTTTCTGAAGAATACAATAAATTATATATTCTATTCTATTCTATTCTATTCTATAATGATCTCTAACTGTGATATGATTGAGAGCATGACCTCTCCTGAAACTCCTATACTTTTCCTCAGACCGCGCCCTTCTCTCTCTCGACTGACGCATCTTGTTTGAACGTATTGTATTGTTTGTTCCAGGTTATACCACTAGATATCACCCCAGAAGCTCAGAAGGAAATCTTATCTGAGTTACAGATTCTATATAAGGTAAAAACAAATCTGTTTTTCACCCGTTGACTCCTCAATTTTGTTATTCCAATAGGCTTAACACATAAACCACCTGGGGGGTGTTTCATAAAGCTGTTCGTAAGTTACGCATGACTTTACGAACGACTTGTATATGAAGTGCCAGATAGGATGCCCAAAGTTTTTTCTGACATTTCCAATAACCTCAATTAAATTATGGCAAAAAATATTCTTTGCATTAAAAATGATTGTTTTGATAAGAATGTTAATCTACATCTGCACAGTTCAATTTAATAAATAATAATCAATAATGATTGAGCATCCCATTTGGCTTTTCATATACAAGTCGTTCGTAAAGTCATGCGTAACTTTACGAACAGCTTTATGAAACACCCCCCAGGTTCCTATTGATAATGGGTTAAGAAGTTACATCATTTTTGTTCTTTCTTTTTGGTGTGGGAAAATGTATTTTCGAACACTTCAACTATGAAGAAATGTTCGGTCTTTAAACAAAAAATTGTTTCTCTTCTGTGTTGTGCAAATTCCACTTATAGCTTACTGAAATAAGATATATACACTGTGCTTAGATTTAGAAATTAAGTGGTGAAATGGGAGGAAAAAGGGTGTTTAAAAAGGGCATCTGTTGAACCATGTGGATTAAAGAAAAAGAAAACAGTATAGGGGCATCTTCCAAAAGAAATGGACATCTTTTAGATGTAGTCCGGCAGCCCAGAAGATTTATTCAAGGGAAAAGCGCCGGAACAACTGACCCCATAGGACGATGGGGTGGACCCTAGACCTCACGAAAATGGATTGCTGCCGGGTCTGAGCTGTGGTCTTCCCGCCAAAATCACACAATTTGTGACGTCACTACCGGAAGTTCCATTTTTGACAATGTACAGAGAGGTACACATGACACCATCCCATAAAACATGTCCCCTACCTATTTTTAGGTTTTTTTTTTGTGATTTTTTTTTTATAACTCGACTAGCCGATAGTATACAATACACCACAAAGAGTTTTCCCGGTGTTTGCATCCCCGAAATCGATGATTACGACGATAGCCTTAAGTAGCGACGTCGTCGACATCGGGCCAATTTGTCCGATTTTTTACTCAATTTCGGTTTCAAATATTGAAGTTTACTTTAAATAGCTTTTCAATTACCCGATAGCTCTGGAACTTGACCTACATATGGAGCAAGTTCTTTGCTTTTCAGAACATATATGGATGTTAAACATATCTGCATATTTAGGTTGTTTTCTGACCATTTAAGTAACATGGTTTTCAGGAAAATCGGTCAAAAATTCGAGTTTTGGGGTGACATATTAGAACAGGTATTTTAAACAAGCGCTGTACGGGGAAAATATCATACTGAACTGATTGATACTAATAATATTTACACATACTCTTCAACCCCATCCCCCTCCCCCCTCCCTCCCTACACCTCACTCTATCTCTCTTCCATTACATCAACCTCTCTCTCTCTCTCCCTCTCTCCCTCGCACATTTTGTATCAATACTCTAATATCTCGTGTCTCTGATATGTAGTAATGTATTTTGTGGTATGTCTGTCACTATTCACTCTCTTATTACACAAGCTCTCTCTCTTTCTCATAACTTCATCTCTTTCTCCCCTATCTCTCCCTCTCTCTTTCTCTTTCTCCTTTATATACATGTATATATATATATATATATATATATATAAGGATAGCATTCACCAAGTGTATATATATCTCTTCCCTTGTTTTCTATATCTCCTCGTACAACACCACCCCTTCTCTCTCTCTCTTTCTTTCTATCTCACACTTCTCTATCCCCTTTCCCTTCCACTATCTCTCTCTCTCTCTCTCTCTCTCTCTCTCTCTCTCTCTCTCTCTCTTTATAGATCTCAATTTCGGTCTCGATATCCCTTCATGTGCTACCCAACCATCTCTGTCATTCTTCCTCATACATCCACTATGACTGATATTATACTTTTCTAGATAAAAGTCAAATATATTCGTTTAACCCAAGAAGATATTTATTCAGATATAATGGGTATGCCTCTTTGTATTTTCTTTTACTGTAACAATTCAAGACAGAATGTTGTGGAAGAGCAGTGCAAACTGTTTAAAAAAAATCCTATTCATCTTAACACTTTTCCATTCTATTTCACCCATGTACGTGTAATCCTCACTTTAATTGTAATATGGTGTTATGGACCTATTTCTTTTTACATCCTCCATTATACAGAGTGAGTAAGTTTTTTTTTTTACTATTTCAATTCAGTATTATTTCAAAAATGTGGGATTTTTTTTTCTGACTCATGCTGTATAGGTATACCACATGTATAAAAAATAGTAAAGAATTTGTTTTATTTATGTTACCTCATAATTCCAGAAGATAAGGTAGAAGCATTGGACACAAGTTGGCCCTATGAGAATAAGGAAGACCCTCAATATTATGCCAGTCCTTCAAGCTGAAATTTGTAAATTTGGAACGATGATCTTCATCACTTTTTTTGTGAACAGTTGTGTAATTTCTATTCACCAGGCCTATACATGTGTCAGAAATGCTTCGTCATGAATTTAAAACATATGTATCAAATTTGAGATGTGCAATGACATGTTTCACGGATAGCATCTTGCATTACGAGTCTTCTTCATCGCTGACTCCGACATCGCTCTCATCACTTTCCTCACTCCAAGCATCGTCTGATTCCTCCTCATCCTGGACGCTGTCATCATCTTCTGTAGGTGTGGTAGGTGAACCTGTGAGAGACTCTGGGACTGCACTTCCTGGGTACCACTCTGGTTCGAAGCAGTTGTTAGTTGATTTCCAGCCAAAGTCCAAAGGACGGGATCCACCGGTTGGCTCCGCCTGGTCAGCCCTCTTCCACATTCTGGCAACATAGTGGGCTCTTTTGATATGGTTACCAAGTGTCTTTGCACATGGGGGGAGAGAAGAACAGTTTATTTTCTTCAACTTTGCAAGAGGGCCCTTCTCACCTCCGCTGCTTATCCGTTTGAAAGCTTTGCATCTGGCCTCGTTTATGTCGGATGTTACACAGCCATATAACGAGCAAACGAAAGATGTAATAGCTGGGACATCAACCTCCTCGCTTGTTAGTGATCAAAGCGCTTGCATGTGGGTGGTACTGGCTTCCATCTTTTGTAGGGGCTTCATCTTCCCCTTTCTGAAGAAACACGAGGTAAAGTCACATCCAGTCAGGGCATGGAGACCGATCAGTGCTTCTGTTGAACCAGGTTGTTTATTTTCTTGAAGGGCAGCTACATTTGAGACATCAATGTATCTCCTGTTATTGCCAGAACCATAGTCCATTATGATGTTCATCCCTGTTGACCTCCCACAGAGCCCAAGCAGGATAATAAAGACGTCTGTATCACTCGACCTGACAAGGATGTTGCCGTCTGAAATCTCCCTTGCATGGAAAGCTATGAGAGTATCCGCCTCTTCGTGGTGACATTGGAAGGAACTTGGCTGATCTATCTCAAGTTGATTGTCCCCATTACTTTTCAGTTCAATACAAGCTCCGCCATGGGACACATACAGCGTTTTTCTCCCGACTATTGCTGCGTACTCTGGCTTCCTCCATTCTTCCATAACAAACTTGGCGAATTCTTCCTTGAATGAACTACTCCTGAGTAATTCTATGCCACTCTGACGCTGGGCCTGATCAGGTCCAGTTATGATGAATAGCTGAGAGGTAGATTGACGTAGATTTCGCTCTGGGTCTTTGATGGAAGGTGACTGGTACTTGTCTAGCACTAGGTGTATTTGCTCTCCGCGACTCGAACAAACCCTTTCCAGAAGATCCTTGGCCATGATTCCGTATGTTGATTTGCTATGTTGGAGAACGGTTTCATGAATGATGATACCACCATCAATCACACTAGCTGAGATCACGGGGAGATTCGTAGGCAACAGCGCTGCTTCCTGTTTGCATTCAAGTTTTCTTGTCAAAGCTGCCTTCTCCGTCTTTAGGGGAGTCCCATCACTATGGGCAAGTGAAAGAGGCACTTCTGTGAGTGGGAAGCTGAGAATGTGCTGTAGGTCAAGTGCATCAGTTGAATCAGCGGCAACAGCTAACATTCGCCCAAAGACATCCCTGGCTCCCTCAGCTGCGTTCACTCTCCGTACTGCCGTCTTGGATCTCTTGGCGTTTTCTGCTGCGAAGTTTAACATCTTGATCCGTGTTACTGGCTTCAGAAACCGTGAAGTATCAGCTGCACATTCATCTTGAAAGGCGAGTCGAAGATGTTTTCCTCGTTCAAGTGTTGAAAGGAGAAATGCACTCGTTGCATCCTTTGCAGTTCTTCCTGATGAAACATTGATGAGCTCAGCAGGAGAGCCAGTGGCAAATGGGTTGCATGTGTTGGTCAATGTATGTGTTATAGCTTTCTTGTCAGCATCATCCCGTTCGATTCTCCGTTTTGTCAGCTGATTCATTGATTCTTCCCCTTGGTGAAGACTGACCAGTTCACGAAGTGCTGTAAGTGCCATACTTCGTTGTGAGAGAGTAATAGCCCATCTTCTGAAAGCACTGTGTGAATTAGTGAAAGTTGCTATGCCTTTCGTGGGAGAAGAAGCATCCCTGTTTACGGTCTGCTCCAAGGTCAAGTCAACTGCGCATCTTGAATAGGATTTCTTCGTGCGTCGAATGGACATGCCTCCTGCCTCTAGAATCTCGCGTGCTTTGGGATCCATATTCTGAAGCTTGTTGAGAAAAAGGGATCCCCATCTTGCATAATTTGGCCGGTTCAAAGCAAAGAACACGTCGATCACCTCTGGGAGGATCTGGATGTATCTATCAACATCATTCGTCCGTACGGCGCGCTGAAGATCTCGATACACTCTATTGATGAGGTAGACATAGATGGCCCAATATGCTGCTGTGCCTCCATGCTTTCCAGCAATGACATCCTGAAAGAAGCGCTCGTATTTCTCTTGGAGATCATTCAGTGCAGCATTGTCTGCAAGAAGTTGGCAGTGTTCGACGCTGGTGTCACTGTCAGATACCACATCATTTACCAGAGATCGGTCTGCGTCTTCCAATGTTTCTATGTATCTGGACAGCAATGATTGTTCCATCACAGCAGCCAGAACTTGATGGAGTCTCGTACACCTGTTGTAGAACTTGCCCTTCATGAAACCAGCAAGGGATCCTTCGGCCAGGACACCAGCCTCGGTGAGGAGATATTCTATCCCTGATTCAGCCAAGTAGGTTCCTAGGGCTCCGAAATACGCAAGCTCTAGATGAAAGTTGCCAAGCATTACTATGACCTTATCAAAGGTTGGCGCTTGCAGGGCTTGAATGGAATATGCCTTCAGAGCTACAGCAAGGTCATAGGTAACGACCGCATATCCCTGTTTCGTCTCCTGCGAAACTTTTACAGAACGCATCATCGTTTCTTGTACTACGTCGTTTCTTGTCGGGGGCTGAGAGATGGGGTCCATATAAGCTATCGTGGTTCTAGGGAGGCTATCCGTCACATATTGGGAGAAAAAGCCAGTATGAAGGGGCAACTTCTTTGTTGAAGATTGAAGGAGCCACGTGAAATCCAACTTCTCCTGCTGAATCTTTGCTTTCTCCTTTTGCACTATCTCAGTGCACGCAGTCATGGTGGTTGATGGACCAAGCTTGAATTTTGCCTGTTTTAGCGACGTGTAGAACGGTGGAATCTTCTTTTCCTTCCCGCCGAAGCTCTTTCTTTTCCGCCCAGAAAGTGTCCCGGGTGACTTAGAATCTGATGGTTCGGGGACTGGCTCTGAAGGCAGCTCGTTTTGGTAGCATATTCCCACCGTTGCGTGAAGAGTGTCTTTACCATCAAGGGTCTCTGTATTGACGTCGTAGTTATCCCATGCTAATCCTGAAATGATAATTAAAAATTACATATATTGACAATGCTGAGAAATATTGATATTATCATCATCATCTTCATTATTATTATCATCAATATAATCATTATTCTTATTACCATTATAAATAACAGTAGCAAAAGTAGGAGCAGTATAGTAGTATAATTGCTTTTATGATATTCATCATCATAATAATCATTCTTACCTGTTCCTAATGCATCTAGCAAATGAAGGCCTGCTGGGGTTTCCCTATCACAGTTGGAGCATGTGTAGGCAATTTCTGTCTCAAGTCCCTTCACCTCATCGTAGCTGATGCAATGTCCAAAGCGATTCATAATGGTCACTAAGGTCTTTGATCCTGTCAGTGCTCCTAATCCCAACCCGATGGTTTGATGCTTCCATGGCTTGACATTCCCTCGACTGCAGTTAAAAATGGCATCCGATGACAAAGCCATTGCTTTTCTCTCAACCACATCACGACTTGATTCTACTCCTGTGTCTGCCTGTAATCCACCGACAAGGGTACGGAAGAAAAATAAAATCAGATCGGGAATCATAGGGGCATTTTCCTTCAGAGTGTGAAGTGATGTCGGTGACGGAGTTTTAGTCGGGGGCATTCCGAGAATCTCGGTGCGCAAAACCATTGCGGCACACCTGATTGCCTCAACCTTCTCACTGATTCCTGTCAACCTAGCAAACGCTTCTGTAGATGACAATGACGAATGGAAGATGACATTTCCAGCTTTGTTTGCTTGTTTGTCAACGGTAATATCTTTAAACCGCTCTTTTATCTTCGTTACCAGGCCTTGCACAGTATATCTGTCGATATCTTCTCTGTTCCCTCCAAGTGACAAGAATTCCTCCTTGTATAAATGGAAAAGGTCTGAAGCCAGCATAGGAGTTTTGTTTACGATTACCTCATTCTTGATGAATTGTGACAATCTCTCAAAGGTCTCAGTGTGCTTCTTCCGGGTGGTCGTGTCTTGATCATCGGTTGATTCTACTCTTATATATTCACGTCGACACGAATTGTGGTATCTGGCCTCCTTTGCAACTAAATCCTCTCCTAGCGCAAGAATCCTTGTGTCGTCTTTTTTTTCTCGCGGCAAGAATGATTGTTCTGCTTCCATCTGTGGTCATACATTGGCTGAGGGGCTCATTTTTACGAAGTTTTCTCTTCCTTTTCTGGCCACAGAAAAGGCATTCTTCTTCAAGGACTCCTCTTGTATTGCTTAATGGATAACTAGAACTTGCGCGAGTTGCTTTGTAAGGCGGTTCAGACGACCCATGCAATGAAGATGCCTTTTTCTTTACGGCACAGAAGCGACTTAGACAACTTGAATGGTAATACTTGCCATCTGGTTTCTCAGTGGCGCTGATCTCGGCGGATTGACTGAAAAACTGGTCATGTTGAAGTAATACTCGGCGTTTGGCAGCATCTTTTACTCTGTCCCAGTTGTTTGCTTGAAAATCCTTCAAATTAGAGTTATCTCCTTCTGTTCCTTTGCAGATTAAGCAAGTCGATGTGTCACTTGCCATGATCCTTAAGGAATAAAAGAGATAATGATTTTGTACAGATCATAATTAAGTTAAGATAATGTGAGAAACCACCAACACATCCTTCCAAAATTTAACATCCGGTAATACCATATGAATTGTATTCTTTCAGATATCAACATGATCAACCCACACATGGGGTGTTAGTATGGAATTGAATTAAAATTAATAGAAAACTTTTATCCACACTGATTTTATTATTTTTTGTCCGGTTAAAACAAAAATAAGAACATCAAATCATCAATGTTTTAGCCATCTCCACCTTTAAAACGTAATGTGCCATAAAGTAACAAAGCTTCGTAAGAGGCTATTGCTGTTGTTTTGGGGTTTTACGGAGTTGTCATTCAAATATATACATGTATATATTTGCAAGTGCAACTGTCCTAGATTAAAGACCAACATATCTATATGGTGTGTCACAATTGATGCCTCTCTCTAGAAGGCAGCGATATAGGCTCTGGTTGATAACTTAGGGGAGGAAGGGGCTTTGCCAAACAAATATCCCTCATTCATCTCCAGTCCAGGGTTCTCAGCTATTAAAACTTTCACAGAGGTTTCGTACTTTACAGTTTGTTTCGTTTTGTTTTTTTATGTTTTCGTGAAAAGGTACCATAAAAAGAGCTCCTTGTGAAAAAGATTCAAATTTGTAACAAAGACTTTTGGCTGTAGAGTTAAAAAGCAAGGTACTTGATTTGTGGTAGCAAAAAGTTGATGAAACATTACTGGCAATCCCAGTATCATTGTGAGGTATAATAAATTAATATTACCCCATAAATAAACGACAAACTGAGGTGATATCTTATTGAATGTGAAGTCTTTTGAATGATAAGCATTGGGCAAAGACTAGCCGAATCATGTTTTGTAAACAATGTGCCATGAGCGGAGACCAGTGGTGATGATTGAAATGAGCCAGGTCACTTCATAAACAATGTTGTGTGAAGCTAATTTGTGCTCCCTGAGCATACTATATAATGTTTATCCTAGCCTCCATCGTTTTACCATTTCTGACAAACGGTATATGCTATTTGAAAGACTTGATGAAGAATGATTATAGATTAGATGAATCGAGTACTAAATCAGTAATTTTCAACTTCAAATGATTTAGGCTTTGATCATATTTGACGGCCTTTATTGTTACAGGCCTACATGGGAAGAAAAAAAAATGTCTTATCCTTTCGAGCAGGACTTTTGTCTCAAACTTATTACAACTGAGTCTACCTTTCCTTGATGAACTATATGAGGAGAACCAAATAAGACTAGAATGACATATCTTAGTTTACCCAGGCACAAGTTTCATAACGGTCCATCTCTAATATCTGAATACCCTCTTAATCAAAAGTGTAATCATATTAACCATTCCACTCATTACTCATACACTAATTAAATGAATAAGTGATCATCTACTTGACTTGGTCAGATAAAAGATGAACCGCTATTAAATATATTTGTTAAGGAGTTGTTCATAAACATCGGGTAGTTTATTCATTTGTATTACATGAGTTTCACACAGATTCTTACCTGAGATCAGTTGTCATCAGATGATATGCTATTCCCAATAGTTTTGGGAGACCGTGACTCCAGCAGGCTTCCAGCGAATCGACAGTGATTGGTAATGACAAATATCCTTGGCGATGAGGGCGCTTTTCATTGGGCGAAGATAATTCACTTTCCAGCAGTTAAACTTTATCTTTGAATACATCAATGGTTAATTATCATTTCCTTGATATAAAACACTTCAAGTAAAATGTTTGTAAAATATACAACCCCGTATATTCGACTTTCAGCAACATATATGCAAATTTTACCAAATATGTTATGTCGTAATTGCATAACTTTGAATAAATCATGATGGAAATGACCACGGGACCACTTAACTACAAGTTTGAGCATACTTTAAATGTATTTAATTATAAAACAGAGGTGTGCAATAAGTCAAAAATTAACAATAGTGAAAATAGAATAACATTTTTAAATCACAGCACTTGCGCAAAACTGACTTTAAAATTTTACCTCAAAACTCTAATTTTTGACAGATTTTCCTGATAACCATGTTACTTAAATGGTCAGAAAAAACCTTAAGTATGCAAATATGTTTAACATCCATATATGTTCTGAAAAGTGGGGAACTTGCTCCGTATGTAGGTTAAGTTTCAGAGCTATCGGGCAATTGAAAAGCTATTTAAAGTAAACTTCAATATTTGAACCCGAAATTGAGTAAAAAATCGGACAAATTGGCCCGATGTCGACGACGTCGCTACTTAAGGCTATCGTCGTAATCATCGATTTCGGGGATGCAAACACCGTGAAAACTCTTTGTGGTGTATTGTATACTATCGGCTAGTCAAATTATAAAAAAAAATTAAAAAAAAAAACCCTCAAAATAGGTAGGGGACATGTTTTATGGGATGGTGTCATGTGTACCTCTCTGTACATTGTCAAAAATGGAACTTCCGGTAGTGACGTCACAAATTGTGTGATTTTGGCGGGAAGACCACAGCTCAGACCCGGCAGCAATCCATTTTCGTGAGGTCTAGGGTCCACCCCATCGGCCTATGGGGTCAGTTGTTCCGGCGCTTTTCCTTGAATAAATCTTCTGGGCTGCCGGACTAATGCTCAGATACCCTCCTGGCCAATAGCCCACTAAGACATCTGCATTCATAGATGTCTCGTACAAATTATGTTTTAAACAATAAAGAAATGAAATTAAATAACGTTACAGAATGAAGAAGCAATGATGATAATGCTTATTTTGGTCATTTGTAAGGAACAAGATTAAAGGTAATACAAAGTTTTGGTATGGGCTCATGAATTTGGTTCAAATGAACATATTGGAAGCATATGCGATCCTACAATATTCAGTGATCATTGTCGCGGTTGAAATCGAGTCCAAAGTTATGAAATTGTAAATAAAAGTCTTTAGGTTGTTTAGCTCCCTCTCAAGGTCAAGATATTAATTAAGCTATAAAACACTGTTTCTTGACTAAAATCGACCGATTAGCTATTCCCGTTTGAAAATTATATATCACAACTACATATTCTGAGATTTTCATGGTCGCAGCTACCATTGTACGGACGTAGGCGCTATTTGAAATTCATCAAATTTACCGGGAGCACCAGTAAATTTGTATATTCCATTTTCTCGAAAGCAGAAGTGTTTTAGGGGCTAAATTTTCTAGTACTCATAATACACCCAGAGGGGCATCAAAATATATCAAAATTGTAAAGAATCACTATCCCACCAATTTCCAAAATTTCCCAAAACTTTGTATTACCTTTAACATAGTACACATAATTCAAGAAATACCCATTGTTTTAATACTTGAACAAGATTTTTAACCTGAATCATAGATACAAAAAATTGTATGGTCTGCTTTATACAAAACAAAAACTAAGAAAGAAATTTTTAAGGAGTTGTCTTCATTTACATGTAGATGAATACCATGGACTGAGTACATAAAATACAAGAGCATGAGTACTTGAAGAGTACATACAGGTACTTTGGCTAAGCTGCTATACTTTGCAATCATCATTTGCTCCAGTTTTATAATGTGGTGTATAATGCAGCTTGAAGGAAATTAGGGCATCTTGATTCCAATCTTTCTTTTTAATCCTCACAGTAATTCAGAGGGGGAAAATGTGGAGCTATATATATACATTTGTACAGTATATCCAGATCTCAATGTTTATGTATCCACTATGCACAGAACCATGATATAAAGCAGCTTTGAATAGGTTCACTATTTCAATTCCAATTTGCTCTCTGCAATCATTTGTAATCAGAAAGAAAAGAATGTTTTTCTCCATCTGACATGTAAGCTTAAAGATGAAGTTGAGTTCTGGTCATGCGATTGCATTGTGAAAGAAAGGTTGTGGAATTGAGCAGAAAAGGTTGATCATCTAGCATATAAGTATTGGTGTGCACTGCAAGGTTCTGGAATCGTCAAAATGATAAGAAATTTGGCCCAGTCTTGGTAAAATTACAAGCACTGTACACAGAAAGATGTATAGGGGGCTACACGAGCATGTGGCATAAAATCTGTCTTGTTACATGCCATATTTAGAATATGAAAGCATTTGAAGAGCCATGCTTTTCAGGGAACATTTTTTATCTGATGTTCTTCCACACTTGCAAAATAACAATTATAATGCTCACAAATTATTGTTCACCTCTTCCCAGAACTCAAACTTCTCTTTAAATGACAATGATTTGTACATACATGTAGAGCTAAGATGCAGATTGAAAGTGTAAGATATCCAGCACCACCCAAAGTGGCATTTAGTTTTCATATGGAGAGGATTACAATTTGTATTGTATGTACATGTACATTTAGCTGAAGTGCAGTTTTGAAAGACTCCTCAATTTCAATTAATTTTAATTCAATTTAATTCAATTTATTCCTGTTTCCAACAAAACATTACAAATCAATTATAAACATTTACAACAAATGTAGAAATACATGTTGGAAACAGAGGCGTCCAATAAAAAGCAATGCTGGTACAAGTGTGAACACCTCAAATGATACTTAAGAATAATGAGTAATTAAATTAACAAGTCTGTAACTACCAAAGGTACTCTGTAATTCTATTGTCATTTGAAAGTGAGAGAAATAGTCACATTTAAGGGGCATTAATGGGCAAAGGTAGGCCTATAGTTGACTTTTCATCTAGATCTTGACTCTACTCCATCTAGCACTATTGATAAACAGATAAAAGTGTATGCATCCAGCGTGTGACAGAGTACATGTAGTGCAATATTAAAAACGGTTTGTTTTTGGTGAAATTTAATTACTGATCGGTGAGGCCGGGTAGAGGAGATATCCAGTGAAACTTGTGAACCTGTCTGTAGTCCCACTAACTGCATGCCGAGGCTCTATCTGGAGCCAAACCTCATCGTCCAAAACCAAGTCCATGATGGCGCTGTTTGAATAAGACTGTCGTAAATGGTTACTGGAATCCCCGTGAATCCCCACTGTTTTCTGACCGTTTTTCACGAGGATTACGAGGGTGTCGCGGTTGTGCCCGATACTGAAGGTGAAGAAGTATGTTCCATTGAAGGCGCATTTGTAATGGCCCGTCTTGTTGTTGAAGTGACCTCCGACATTGGCTAGGACGAGGTCAAAGTTCAAATCCTTTGGCCATCCCCGTGACCATGCAGGTCGAATGTCCTAGCCGCTGTGAAAGCCGATCGGAACATCTGGTTTTGTAGCGAGAGGGTTGGATTTGAGGCGTGGTTCTGGTCTATAGAAGGCACCTGGACCCCCTTGAGAGTACAATCCATAGCATCCCGAGCAAGGTTCTCCCCTATCTCCCTTGTCGCCTCTAGGACCATTTAGTCCTGGTACTCCAGAATGACCAGGAACACCGTTGAGACCGTCTCTGCCCGGTAGACCAGATGGACCAGCCACACCTGGAATACCCTGTGGTCCAGGGGGACAGATTGGACAGAGGATAGGTCCTCTGCAGACTGGATGATCACCCTTTGCAGACTGTCTAGGAGTGGGCGTTGGGGTAGTGGCTTGTAGCATGGTGATCTTGAGGAGTAGGAAGAGTGATGTTACCTCGACAATATATTGAATCTGGAGCTTCATCTTGTTGAACATCCAATATCACTTGATATAATAGTTGTATGCCTCTGTTATCAGCACACTGTATTCCAAATTTTGCTAATCCACAATTCTCCCAGCTGTGGCTTGGGTGAATGAACTTGAGGTGTTGCTGGATCCTGGTTGTTCTGTCAATAGTACATGTATCTGTCGAATGTGATATACGGTACATGTTTGTGACAGATAATACATGACACTTATTTAGGATATATATATTCAGATATAGAGCTTTATCAAAGAAATCATTTTTATATATTGATTTATTTTATTTTATTTATATAATTATTATTTGTTCACACTATTTTGTGCGGGTTTATTTTTAACTGTTACATTGTGCAAAAATACTCTAATACTTGAAACAATATCAGAATGCATGCAGTTGTGTAAATGTAATTTTGATGACATTATTAATGACGTTAATAAGAAGAGAATCAAAGCATCCAATGAATATTACCAAAAGTGCATCTACTTCTTAATGTCTTTATTTTTGGATTTACCCATTTTTATGCCGGAACATTAAATTACGTTTATCAGAGGCCACATTATGTGAATTACATACACTCAAATGAAATAATGCCTACAAAATAGAAAGTTGCTCATTCTTTATCAATTTATGCCTGGTCCACTTCCTTAAAATATAAATGATGATTCTGCACATTTTGTACTCATCTATGGGGTCAATCTTTTGCATTCCATGGAGCTGGTATGTTGAGTAAGATGGAACTAGTTTACAATGCAAAAGTCTTTTTTTTGTGTAAAGAAGCAATACAATGACAAAGGAATCTGTACTTACTGTGAAGTTTATCTACAATATCACCAGCTATTAAACCTCAAGCAAGTGCACATCAGTTGTTACTGTAAGCTCTGCATGTGATCGCAAGCAATATCCAGGCATCTACTGACTGCCTCCTGCTACTACAACTACATGTACGATGCTTAATTTAGAAGATTTGTATCAAAATTCTCTCTCTTGCTCTTTCCTCCTCTATCCCTCTCTGTCGCCATGCTTTCAGTCCTATCTCTGACAACTCTAATCTCACACGCGGAGGTGTACTTGCTCCTGATTGGGCATTAGGCTTTGCAGGATTTGTTTCCATGAATAAATTTCAAGATTTATCCTTCTTTCCTCGTTCAATAGTTATAACGTCTCATTGCCATTGCTTTATTATATCTATGGATGATTAGGAAAGGCAGCAATCTTTAAATTAAATTGTCTGATTGCAAGATTTTCATCTCCCCCATTTTTTATTTTTTATTTTTCAATTTTATCTCTGTAACTTATTAACCAAACTGTTGCTTTTAAAAATTATTTTGATGCAAGCAGTCATAATGATACAGATTAAGCTGAAATGCTTGTTGCATTTTAAAGAGTTTGCTATGACATTCTATACAGATTTCATAGAAGAAAGGTGAATGTCCCTCTGTAGTTCATTTCATCTAACATATTCCCTTTCTTTTATCATACATGTACCTGTACATACAGATTATATACATTTATAGTAATGGTTTTCATAGTTCGCTGTCCCTTGTATAGAAGGTCTCTTTAGTTAGCGTTAGGGTGAGGATTATATATATGTACAGTGTATATGTGTAGAATGTAATGATACAGACTAAGATTATTGTCTAAAATTGACCATAGAGCAATTATCACAGGAAAATGTGTCAACGAATTGGAAAATCGCTCTCATACGAAAAAGCCGGATATGTTACATGCAACATAATGTTATGACTCCTCGATTGATTCTACCACTCACTATCATTCAACAATTTCATTGAGAATATATCTTTAAAACAATGAACGACTGACGATAAGATGTTTATTGATATATATATTGTTTGGTTATGCGCATTATTCATCTCAGTTGAATCCATCATACACCTGCATCTCCCTGTATGAGATTCAAAAAGTTATTATCTATTAAAAGCCAGTAAGCCACGCAAGATTGATGGGCAAGGATTAAATTAAATACATATCTCATATACATCGAAAGCACTTCTGTAGAAAAATCCAGCTCTAAAGAAAGAGAAAAGGTATTATACTTCGACTCTAGCCCAGAAATAATGAGGCTGTATAGTTATACGGTACTAATTTGAATTCGGAGGCTTGTGATTAATACCTCATTTACATCCAAATTGTTCGGTGGGATTACCCAGAGATGAAGGTAATAGAGAAGTGCTTGCATTAAGAGAGAGAAAGAGAGCAGCAGAAAGAAAGAGAGAGAGAGAGAGAGAGAGAGAGAGAGAGAGAGACAGACAGAAAGAAAGATGGAAAGAGAGAGAGAGAGAGAGGGGAAAAAGATAGAGAGAAAGAGAGAGAGAGAGAGAGAGAAGGTGATGGGAGTACCGGTAGTAAGAATAATCACTCCCTTAAATAGGGGAACCATCAATCTAATTCTATCATCAATTAGTAACTGTAACAAGCAAGTTTCAAGTTATAAGTTACATGTTTGCTTACATACATGATCTTTTTTATGTTAACCAACACCAAAAGATTATTTGATTGATATGTTGAGCAATTTTTTAACATTGCACAATTTTTCATTGGGTACATTTAGCACTAAGTTGTGAATTTTATTGCAGTAGAGAATCTTCTGTGCAATTGTTTTATTTTAGAGTTTAAGGGAAGGATAAATAATCAGTGGAAATAATCACAAATGTATGGATATATCATTTCATGACTTATGAGGAGAGAATTATAAGGCTCATGAAGCAGATAATGAGAGTGCACTCATCTGGTATTGTAGATATTCTACATTAATTGTAGATCTATGTAAAGTTGTACACCTCATATATGACAGTAATAAATTGGAATTTTCTTTTCCCTTGGCATCAGTCATAAAAGCAGAATTTGCAAAAAGCATGGCCCAAAACCTGGCAAGTGACAGCTACATGTACACAATGTGTGCACTGTACGAAGGTCATTATTAGCAGCAAATGTGGAATATTTCACTTTTAGTTAATTAAGCCAGTTTGCCTTTGCATACAACTGAAGTGTGGAAACTATTTGTTGTGTACATGCATTTTGCTTGTAGCTCTTAGGTACATGTATGGGATGCAAACCAAAGCCTTGACAATGTTGATATGCAGGTAATTTGTTGTTAATTCTATGTATTCAAACTAGTGTTGTATGCTTGTGGAGTTTTACCAAACAATTTTTGAAAAGTCAGATTAAAGTAGAAACATATCAATTGCAATTTGCTTTTGTTGCAAGAATCAAAATACCCATACAAGCATTTGAAAGACTTTTCTTCATTATGACTTCAGATAATGTAACTTGATGCTGGTAGTAAAATTGCATTGTTTTGTTTTTTATCCTATACAGCTACAGATCGATATGAGTTAAGTTTGGAATGCTTTAATATTATTTTTTCTCTCTAAAAAACAGTAAAAAAAAAAGTTGTTTATTTTCTTTCTGTCTTTTTGTTTTTCAGTGTGATTCACCTTTCATTATAGGCTTCTATGGTGCTTTCTTCACAGAGAATAGGATCTCAATATGTACAGAGTTCATGGATGGTAGGCATAATTCTATTTATGGCATTAATTCAGTTCGCTTGGAGCCAGAAAAGTGTATCAATAGTTAACACTTAATAAATGTAAAACACAGGTAGATGTAGCCCTTTTGGCACTTTTAGCATAGTATGACTCATGAATATCAAAA